>JAAAKE020019017.1:0-10462 GCA_010014785.2 Anisolabis maritima
CGAGGATGAATAATATTTTGTTGAATGTCTCATTTTCATTCTTCTTCATAATATACTATCCAAATCAAATCTTATAATTATTTTTTATATCTATATTGTACAGGAGGCAAGAGATAATAGATATTTGATAATCAATTTTTTTAAATTGTGGAACCAACAACGTTTCGGCTTGCTGTCTACGTTTCTTCAAAGAAAAAATTATATTCTTTGATTTATCATTAATTAGGTTTTCAAAGATTTTTATTAAAAATTTTCTCTCTGAAATTTATTAGAAATTTATATTTTGAAAATGGAAGTGAAAATTAGCACACGTCTTATCAATATATGTATATATATTAATGTATGGTATTCAATGTAAATCAAAATTGGTGACCTTTTGAGAAGTGAATCGATTTGCGAGAACAGCCGATCGACTTTGCCTTGGGGCGAACGAACATTCGAATTTCCAAGTCGGTTGTATACCCAAAGCTGTCGTCCCCCCCAACCCCTCCCTACCCCCAAAACCCCCCCCCCCCCCCCACAGCCTCTCAATCTGTCTGCCTTAAGAGGAGAAAGAAGGAGATGAAAAAGAAGAAGACCGAACTGAAGCAGAAGAAGAAGGAGGAGGAAGAAGAGAGCAGCTCTTCATTTTCTCTTAGTAGTCGCTTTCCCCCTCCCCATCCCACCCCTTCTACCCCATCCCACGAGGATCGCAATCGTCGTTTCAGCATTTGCTATCATCCAACCCCTTCACCGAAGTTCTATTGTCTCTGGCAACCGATGCACTATTGTTTTCCTGTCTTATGACGTCACAGCCCTTCATCACCGAACACGCCGACGGCAATTCCACTCGACCATATATATATATACCATAACTATTCTCAGGGCGAGACGTTGTCACGAAACGTAACATCAAAATTATGAATAGATCGAGAGAGTCCTTCCTCCTCTTCTCTATTCACTTAGAAAAGATAATACAATAATATACATTATTAATATTACATAGATATTATTTATTATTATACATTTCTTTTCAAGGTCTCCATTAATTAATTTTTTGCTCTGCGACATGCCGGCTTGATTTTTTCGGCAGAATCCATAATCCAGATGTTACAAAAATATCGCATTTGCTTACTGGAAAGTAGACAACCAAAATGACCAACTCACGAATGAATTTTTCGATGAATTATTCCTGTAGAATGAACCACGCATCCTTAGTTGTAAAATTTCTAGGTGGATTTATTGACTGCACATCATCTAAATGAGTAATTAATCGAAAAAATTCAAAAGCAGTTGGTCATATGGGTTGCCTACCTTCTAGCAACTAAATTCGAACTAATTTCTGTAATCTATGGTTATATGTCAATTGACTACCAATTAATTTAAAAAAATATAGACGGTTATCGTAAAATTAAAATAAAAAATATTATCTCTAAGGAGCAAAAAGACGAAAAAAAATTGATAATTTTTAATAAAATAAGTTCACTTGGGATTCTTATCTTTAATGTAAAATTTCCTGCATTAATCAGAGATGCAGCATATATTCATGGATAGAAAGAGCTCTCTAAGAAATAAAAATCTTAAGAATTTTCCACTCCTTGAAATTTTGTACCAATAAATCCTGAGTAAAAAAGTCCCTCTTAAAACACTCAACTCAGAAGGCTCGATTCAAAGGTTGTTTGTCCCATCCATTTTACTTTCGTGCACGCAATTTTGTGTGCAACAAGACAGTTAGGTATTTTATATTCTAAAAGGGGAGCAATTTAAATTTCTTTCCTTTATTAATTTGAATTTTATTGATTTTAAAACATAGAATAATTAAATTTAGGACAGAAGGAAAAACATTCTTTGCATCTATTTTCTTTGATATCAATCAATAAAAACTAAAAAACGCACAAGAATGTCCCAAACAATTTTTTTTGCGAGAGGGTGTACATAGATTTCAAAGATCATCTAGAAAACAATTGATATATGAATCAAAATCGTTAGAACGGATTTTGAGAAAATCGGAAAAACTAAAAAAGTACATCGGTAAAGTAGTGGCACTTATTTTGATAAGAAAACTTTGAGACGCATGCGATGAGGATATCTAGGTTAGATATTAAATTTGAGCTTCTTAAGTTTTTTCGCTTTTGAGTTATTTAGTTAACACAGACAGACACACACACACAAACTCACATTCAGAGAGAGAGCCATTATGCCCTCGGGTACCTCAAGACTTGATTTCGGTTCAAAACTCGAACGAAATATGCAAAAATAAATTAAATTTTCTTTTGCCAAAAAAGAATATTGAATTTTTTATAATATTAATTCTAATTCTATTTATTTAGAAAATTTATTTTTAATTAAAAAATTTCCATAAGCGCATAAAAATTAATGATAATGATGAAGGAGGTCATGAGCTTCTAAAGTTTAGCAACTTCTGAGTTAGTTTGATTGCTTATTATTTATTAATTCCGTCCTTTTCAAAAATTAATCTGAATTTTTTTTTTCTTTGTAATGAGTATTTCCACCTATGTAAGTGAAGGCCAAATTCTTTGTTTCAATTGAATTTTTTGTTCTATATTTATGCTACAGAGGCTATTTAGAATTTACAAATTTCACATATCTATAGTTGTAAATATTCAAATATCGATGCCTTTTGGTTCAACAATTTTGTTCCTCTGGGTCATCTGATGTTCAGCAGATGTGCTTGGCCTTGCTTGACAATGAAGATCTTGGTGGCTGTTGCTCTTTCCTCTGGCCAGACCCGTAGTCAATTGAATTTTTCTATCTGGACCCATTTTATCAAAATATTTTTTTATATGTGTATTCTTTTTACTTTCTTTTGCCTAAAATGTAATATCTAGTGAGAAATTATTGCGGTTGCAAAATTTTAATTTAAAAATATGATCGCCCCCTTCCCTCTCTTTCTCTCTCTCTCTTTATCCCTCTTTCTCTCCACCCCTCTGATACCCCCTCCTTCCTTTGGCTCTAGGCTTGAATTTTTTTCGCAGTTATCCCGAGCAAGTCCAGACAGGTCTCTTGACTGGCTTCTCAGGTGCTGGTGCTCTGCACGTAGGCCAGTAGAGGCTGAGAGGCCACGCTGTGAGGTTCTCCCTGCGTCACCGAAAGTCCCTGTCTCTCTCAACGTTGCTTCTTATTTGGTAATTTTGCTTTAATTTATCTTTATTATTATTGACTTCTGTCTTATACTTCTGCTGATACAAAATGAATTCAAAATCATTCTTTTCAACGTTAATCTCTTATATTTTACTTATCTTTACTTTTGAAAAGTTAAAAGAGCTCCAAAAAGGCAAAAATATCATATTGTGCATTGATATATGTGTGTGTAAATTTTATTTTGTCTTATATCTCTGGAACCTCTCATCATAAAAGAATGAAATTTAATAAGCTTATTGTATTAGAAGTGCCTAAAAAGCCATTAAAATTTAAAGTGAATCGGTACACAGGGCTGTAAAACAGGGCCCCAATATTTAGAAACTAGGTTATCATAATTAAAACGTTTGTCATCAGTCCTGCTCCAACTTTCATAAAAATCAGTTGAGTAGTTGCGATTTTATTCTAAAATGATGAAAAGAAAATTGGGTATAAGATAATAAACATACCTAGTCGTAGAGAGACACTTGGAAATTTTATTTAACCTCTTTAACTTTTTTTCTTTTATTTATTATTGTTTATTTAAATCATTTTCCTGGCTTAATAAAAAATGGAGGGATTTAAAATGAATGTTGAATGGTGAAAAATCTGATGAACTTTTTTCAATTTTTTTTACTAATTTTTTTTAACTTAAATTAATGAAAAGGCAACATAACTTAAAAATAACACTAAAAATCAACATGACATGACTTGCATACTCGTTAGGGCTGTAGAGCGGGTCGGCCTTTCTAAAGGAAGCGATGGCTAAAACGTGCGGGAAAGTGTTGCAATTTCGGTGCCTATTTATAATTCATTAGATACTTTTTGCAAAAGTGAATCTTGTGAAAATGATCAAAGCACTATGATTCTTTACTTTGTTATTCGAACAGTGAAGACTAACCCTAACGAAGGGTCGCATTTTTTGTTGTCATTCTTGCCAAATCTTAGGTGTGATGGGCCGTCTTGTTCTCCGATTATTCCGAACCAAGGCCGGACTTGCTCCAGAGGGTGTCATAATAGCAGTTAATAGAGAATAAAATTTTATATGATTTTTATTCTTAATAAAAACGTTTCGGGCGAAATCGTCCTGCCTGTTATTTCTATCATATTAAATGAAGGCTGCTTTATCCTCGGATGCATTTCCTTTAAAGCCATCCCACTTCTCCAAAAAAAAGAAAAATTCACCATCAACCAAAAGTGATTAAAAAAATATTTTATAAGTGTCACGCTATTTTTTTAAATATACAAGTATATCACTCAAATATTTTCTTAATATTATAAATTTGAATTCATTTGATATCAGTATTAATCGATTTATTTCTAATTTTTTTACAGTTTCTGAGACATCATTTCCCTTTTTCTTCAAAAGTATATTCTTCCAGTTTTGTTCTCTAAACCTCTTGAAACTTCGAGACTTCGAGTTTCGACATGTTCTCTTCCTTGCAGCTGCGAGGTCTCTTGGTAAGTCAAAATTTTTATTTTATTATTAGTAGAGAACTCATTTTTCCTATTTTTTATTTTATTGTTATTCATAAAAACATACTTCATGCCTATATAATAGTTGCTAAAATGATGAGTGAATCCTAAAATACCTTAAATATCATGTTAGGATATGTTTAAAATTTATTATTATTTTTCCAAAATTTAAAAATAATCATTGAAATAATTCACAATAGAGCCTGTGTCATTTTTGAGAGGATAGATATCGACATTAAAAAAAGAATTGCATCAGCCTTTTTTCAACAAACTTGACAAGTTCTTTAGTGTATTCTTTCTGTCTGTATGTCTGCCCACAATTTTTTTTCATATATTAAAATTTTGACAGATTAAACATAACAAATCTGCAAAATAATTTAAAATCGGCCCATGGCAACATAGTGAAATGGCCGTTTGAATTTTTACCAAAGATTCTATAACTCCGCACTATCATTTTGAAACAGCCCTTGCCCAGATTCAAGTACGAGGGGCAAGCCAGCTTTGTTCATTCCCAGATGTTTTTTATATTTATTTATTTTTTCTAAAAAAGTGATTTTTGTGCGCATTTTTATAAATATCTAAATGATTTTCTTCCTGATTATATAATATTTTTCACTTTTTAGAATAGAGAGAATCTGAGTCCAAAGTTAATTTAGGAGTTCGAAAAATTGAAATAATTAGTTGGACTATTTCAAGCTTTATTTTTTTTTAATCATTAGGAGCGTTAAATAAATGAAATTTTTCAGTCTATAATCAAAGAAAGATTTTAAAACTTATTTTCAGTATTTTTTTCTTCAGCATCTTGGGCCATATAGACTTTTTTTAAATGGTTCATGTATATAAATTATTTATAACATTTGGATTCCAATTGATATAAATAAATATGCCTGGATCATTGTATCGTAAATAAATATATATCATATAAAATCATATATATAGCCTCAGATACCGATGAGATTTAAAAAAATAAATAAATAAAATAAATAAATTTTTATCGGACTGCCGAATCCACATCCCTTGGCTTTGAAGGTTATCAATATTGCCACTATCTCTAATCTTTTAGCCACGGGGTGGGAAGGGGGGCTTATTTTCAGTAAATAAAATCAAAGTCAATTGAAAGTTAGGATTTTATATATTAGGAAAAGAGCTCCAGAAACGGTAAAAAAATTGAAAAAATTTTACAAACAAAAGTTGTTCCAAATGAAAATCTTATCAAATTTTATAAGCAATATTTTATATAGTTAATATCTGTAGAGAAAATTCGAAACGTGAAGCTAAAATAAAGTTCCCGTTAAAATTAGAATATCGAAAAATCCCATCTCATCCCGCGTGTAGGTCATGAACGAAATATAAATTCAAAAATACATGATTATCCGTTTAACGATCCGAGCTATTGTTTGATCTATTATTTTATATATTAAGATAGATAAAGAATTACGATTGTAAAAAAATTCGATATCGAGTTTTCAACGTAAGTAAACCGCAACGACGTGCATGACTCAGGAGAGTATCTGCTTCTATTGATTTTATGAAAACGACTTAAAAAAATTAGAAGTGCTGGTTACATCGAAGTTTAGATTCGAGTGAAATACATTTAAATAATTTAAAAAATTTAACATATTTTCCAAAAAAAAAAAAAAATTTTTTTGTCTTCTCCCCATCAGACCTACGATAAATATCCAATTTGACGTTATCCATATTTATTTAAAAAAAAATAATAAATCGAAAAGATTATATAATTTGACTTAGGATTAATTAATTTTTTTAATCTTGGGCCATATAGATTTTTAAACGAAAATATACAATACACAAATTATCCAGGGATATTTATTTATTTCAAATGGTTTAAATAAATTTTAATCGGACTGTTTAGGATCCGAACCCACAACCCTTAGTTTTTAAGTTTATCTACATTGATATTATCTCTATCTCAAACCTCTCGGCCACGCAATGGGGATTAATTTATTAATGATTTGATTAATAAGTTTTAAATAATTTTCATCTGCAGTTTGTATTTAAGAGTTAAGCAACTCTTTGCTCTTTTATTTATTTATTTCTATTTAGAAACTTCTGTCTTTAATCTTATATCAGCATTTGATTTTATTTAAGTCTTCCTTATTCAATTCCCAGTCAGAGAACTCGGAACTATAATAATTATAAGGAGAAACCGAGTATCGACACGAAGTCTTCTTCTTCTTCTTCTCGCTTGGGGATCGTTGGAGTGACGAACAACTTTGAGTTAAAGATAACAGGAAAATATTGATGTTTTCTTTAACTTTAATTCAGTAGCGGTGCTTAAACTTTATGAACTCGGAATTTCTAACTTAATGAGACATTTTTGCGGACCCTTAACTTGACCTGTTGATTTTTAGTTAATAATTTATTTAAGGAGCCTTTTTTTTTTTTTTCTCTCTCTTAACTATTATATATATATATAATATATAGTGAAAAAGTATTTCGATCGTAAAAAAAGACCGATGTCAAGATTTCAACGGAACCCAGAGTCTCAAATTTTATATTTAAGCTAGATACCCACGTGGCATGCACTTTGAAGCTTTCGAATAAAATTGCCCAACTGGTACTAATACATTATTTATGTATTTTTTTATTCGATTTTCTCACAATTCGTTCTAACGTTTTTGATTAAAAATCATAAAACAATTATTTCATAGATGATCTTTGAAATGTATTATCCCCTCCAAAAATGTTTGGAACCCACTTTACCCTTGTACGTTTTTATGTTTTTTGTGATTTTCTCTTAATTTTATTTAAATTGGCTGTACATATATTAAATTAGACAATCCCTCAATTTTAAGAATCCTATAAAATACAAAAGATTACTCGTTACCATAATATAAATTATAATAATAATAATTTTTAATTCATGCTTAAGACTAAACTAGATTTAATTGCCAATAAAAAAATTATGAAGTGGCTAACTAGGGCACTCGACGCCAAAAATCTGGCCTGAATGCAGATCACACAATTTTCCTTACCTTAGGTAAGAGAAAGTTGTGCGAAGTGCGGCTGTCATACCAGATTTTTTTTTATTTATGTTTTGTATAATAATTTTTAACAGATCAATAGGGTGAATAATTTAAAAACAAATGAAATATTATTAATAAAAGGTAAGGGCTGATCCAGAAAACTTTTTTTTGGTTGGGGGGGGGGGGGGGCATTCAATTTTAGGAAGAGAGCGGATCCGGCTACTGGGGAAAAATTATATATTTTATCTTTTTTACTTTAACCTCCCGAAATATCTGTCTCTTTTCACAGAAAATATAAGCTAAATTAAAAATCCAAAAACAGTAAAATTTCAAATATAAACTATGTTAGGTTAAGGTTTGGACCAAAATTAGCCAATTAGTACTACTACTTAAGTACTTTTTTACTTTTTTCAATTTTATTAAAATTCGCTCCAATCTCATTTACTTAAAATTATATAAAAATGTATATTTTGGTTTTAGTTTGTAAAAACTCTGAAGAGTACTTTACTTTACTCTTCCGCTTTTTATTTTTTTTTTAAATCCCTATTTCATTTATTTAAATATTTTAAAAAAGTTTTCTATATAAAAGTTATTCGAAATCATATTTTAAATAACTTTTTTAACGTACATTATTTAAACAAAACCAGCCCCTCACTAAAAGCGACCTTAGAAATTTTGAGAACTTCACTGACATTATTATACAATAAAATAATGCCAACCGGCATTTAATAGTTAAAATATAAAATTTCTGCTAAATAATATAATAATACTAATATTAATTTAGCAATTTTTTACCTTTAACTCGTAAATTGAAAAAATGAGTCACTCACGTTTTCCTTGGGTGATTTAATCTAAAAACTAAGCTTTTTTTAGGTGTAAGATTTTCAGTTGACTATATATAAATAAAATATTAAAAAGAAATAAAATGAACGATTTGTGACACAACCAGATTTTTTAAAGATGTTCAATCCTCATGAAAAAAATTTTGGTGACAGCCCTGGGAATCTAACCCTGCACTCTGCGATAGGTATGGAATTCATTCACCGCGGAAAGATCAAATAAATAAATAAATAATTTTATCTATTTATCTTTAATAATAAAAAACAATTCCGTCTAGCGAAGCGACCCCAATCATCTTTTACATATTAACGTTTTTTTTAATTAAAGACATTTCAATTCCAAACGTTATTTATTATTAATTGACGCAACAAAAGACATTCATAAATTCAATTTAGGCCTGTGGCGCCCATGAATGATTCTCTCAGAACCCTCCAGTTCAGGAGAACACATTTTGAATATCAATGGCTCTCCATTTTGAGATTCTTTAAATATCCCATTAGCTTTCTAAAAATATAACGAGTTTTAGAGAAAAAATAATTTTAGGGGAATTTAGATATATAGGACAAAATCAGAGGGGAGATGATATTAAATACGATTTTTAATTATTGATTAAAATTTAATGATCTAGTCTGTAGTGATTACGTTTATCGCGTTTATTTAATATACAAGGGTGTACCGTTTCAGTCTTTTTCCATTTAAATATAATTTTATAATATATGCTGAATATAATTTGCGTGTGTCAAATATCATTTTATATCAAATTCGATCTAATTAGTGTTGGAAATTAGATCTGATTTTTTTTCTAATTATAACGCAAATAAAAAGATGTATATTTTTAATTTTAAAAAAGAAGTAAGATGATGGCCTCAACGAGGAGGTAGGAAGGCCATAATAGAGGAGGACAGCTATCCTTTGTGGATGAAGAGGACATAAGCCAGAGGCATCTCCATCACGAGTCCTTGAGCTCAAGATCATGTCAAGTTTTTACCGTTTATCCTAATTGAACAATAATAAAATAATATTATGGTCCCTGTAATGATGGTTATTAATTCGAGTTTTGACTACCCAAAGAAGTATATTTTATACATTATTATATCAATCCATAAATATTTCGATTAAAATTTATGATTAGGGCGAAAACTCAACATCCACAAGTTGTCGCTTTTAAATTTTACTCCAGATTAAAAGTTGCATTTTCCCTGAATTCTAATTAAAGGTTTCATTCACTTTCTAGTAATTTTTTCAATCCCCTAAAGTAAGACTAGCGTTATTTCTCATTTTTCTATTCAAGGCTTTTTTTCTTTTTTGTTTCTATATCAGATCCCAGGCATTTGAAGCGAGGAAATAATAAGATAGTGCGTTAGACTTTCTTGCCTTGCAGGCCTATAATCAGTAGCGTATTCAGAGGAGCCCAGAGAGGACCAGGTCCCTCCCCAAAGCCAAAATTAAATTACAAAAAACAACACGTTTCAATAAAACAAGTATTCGTAAAAGTTTTTTAGTCTTTTTCTACATTTGAGGCTATAAAGACACCGTTATTTAATTTACAGCCAATTTGAAATCAAATTTTATCGCTTAGGACGGAACCACTGACTAAGATGAGCAAGATCTTTGCTCTAAGGGGCAGTGTCAAAGTAATACATGAAAAAATTTCTATAATAAATATTTAAATTGAATGTCTATTTCAAAAAAAAAAAATAAAATAAAAATAGTAAAGTTAAAAACAAAAAAAGGAGACAAAAAAATATCCCTCCCTCTAGTACTCTGCTTAGCCTATTGCTTGTAATGCCCATTTTAAAGTTTGAATTCCAACAAAACCATTTATTTTTTTAGTTAAATAACTTAATGAAAGAAATATTTTTTAGACTATAAAATTTACTTTAATACATATTTTCATTATGTATTATATTGGCTGAACATGAATTTTGTTAATGACTTCCTATAATTAAGTTGATTAATCAAAAAAAGCCCTGTCCCTTGGTGCAGAGCTAGAGGTCTAGCTTCACGTACCAAAGGTCAGAGGTTCGCTTCCCGTCCTAAGC
>JAAAKE020019028.1:0-10461 GCA_010014785.2 Anisolabis maritima
CAACGCGGACCAACCCGGGAAAACATCATTCCACATACAACCAACCGCGGAAACCTTCCAGAACATATATATATATAATTTTTTTCCAAGTGATTCGGTCTCAATCGTGTCTACAAACTCACACACACAGAGAGCCTCAATTCATGGCGATCCATTGAAATTTCATATTCTCTTAATAACTTTTCCTTTAAATAGCATCTGAGCGTAAAAAGTTAGGCTTTGTAGAAAATAAGGGAATTTAATTTTCAAATCTCTAATACAAAAAATTATCTAACAAATTGTCCAATTTTGTTTTATTTTTTCTTCTCTAAATTTGGCCTCGCTAATTGTTTCTTTAATAACATGATTGTAGCTCCCCAGGGCATCTATTTGTCCCAACCATTCCAATTTTGTAAAAAATAAAAGTGTCTAGTTAGAGCTCATAATTCTATTTTTTTACTTATTTTTCCGCATCTGAAGCCATATAGGCTTTAAACGATATAGAATATATTTTTATGTTCCATTTAATTCAGACATATATATTGGTATCCAATTGATACAAATAAATTTTCATCGGACTGCTTGGATTTTTTAAAAAAATTATTCTATTTAATTAAAATTATTAACTCAGGAGATGGCGACATGTATAGGTTAAGAGAAAGTAAAAATAGATCTTGAAAATTTAGTAATAAAATCACAGTCTATGGTAGAGCATTATTAATAATTAAACAAAAATAATATAAGAAATTCTTTAATTTCGAACGACAAATTTTGTAAGTTATTAATTCAATTGAAAATTAAAAAGTTGATAAATGAATTTAAAAAATTACTTTTTTCACAATTGCAGGGCCCTGCCCCTTAGTGCAGAGGTAGAAGTTTCGCCTGACATACCAAAGGTCAGTGGTTCACTTCCCTTCCTGAGCGACAAAAATTTATTTCTATTATATTGGATATTAATGGAAATAAATAAGGACGGAGTCTAAATGGCCTCAGATGCCGAAAAAGATTTAAAAAAAAAAAAACCAATTGCAGGGAACACCCGATCTGTGACACAAAACTCGCCCTGAAATAAATGCGGCTCACCGTCTCAGTAACGTCATTGGAGTCAAAAATAATAAGCTTCAATTATATTGTAATAATTAAAGTTTTTGTTCTGATTAAATAAGCATTTATAATATATTCAATAGATGCATTTCATATGAATAAATTCCAAGCTCTCTTATAATTATTTTACAAATGTAAAAGAATTCATAGAGGTGGTGCGCGGGATTTCGCATTCCAAATTTAGTGATCCGTGATGTCCGAAAGGTTGGCCGATAGTCTACAGAAAGAATACAATACCGAAATAGAAATTTCTTAAAATTCAATTTCCGATTTTTTTCTTTTTTGGCTGAGAGAGAAAGAGAAAGAGGGCAAATTTTTACTTTCTCTTGACTATATATAAAATATATAGTGAGTATTGCGATCGCAAAAAAATTCTATGAGAGATATCAACGGAAATACACGTTTTGAGGTCCTCTAAGTCTAAAAACACGGGTCTCGCAAAATGATCTGTCTGTTTAAATTTGAACAAGATATCTTTAAAACGAAAAAACGTACGAGTCTGAAATTTTACATTTAAGCTAGGTACCCTCGTCACATGCACCTCAAAGATTTTCAATAAAATTGGCCAAAGAGTACAAGTACTTTACTGATGTACTTTTTTAGTTCTTTCGATTTTCTCTTAAACTAGTCTAACGATTTTGAATAAATTGATTAATAAATAGAATGATATTTAAGATGTATTGTATTTCCATTTCAAAATAGTGCGGGGCCTTCAATTTGGGATTTTAAGTATTCCATAGGCCGGCGGGCCTGGCTGGGGAGAAGAGCAACAGCCACCGAGATCGTTGTTGTTAAGCAAGGCCAATCTCAGGATAGGTGGCTTCCGAAAAAAACGAGTGCTGAACGTCAGGCGAAGGCCATCGGTACTGAATTTTCTGAACACATACAATGTATTTATGAAGTCTAATGATCTTACTACCCGAAAAGACTAAATAAATTTTAAAAAAATGAAAAGGTTGCCATGGTAACAAAACATAAATATTTTTACTTTCTGTTTAATAATAAATGGAATTTAATTAATATGATTAAATTTTTTTAAATAATAGTCATAATTGATTAAAGCACTCAAAAAAAAAATAAATAAATAAAAGCTAAATAAAATAATAAACCAGCTATCTAGGAAACCCGACGCAAAAAATCTAGTTTGAGCATATAACACAATTTTCCTTACCTTAGATAAGAGAAAATTGTATGATGTGCGCCGTCACACCAGATTTTTTACTTTCTCTTACATATATATGTAATATATAGAATAGGAAAAGTATTTTTTTCATAGGACGCAGATAATTTTTTTGAATGAAGATTAAATTAAATTCTGCAAAACAAGGAAATTTCAAAATTCAAGGCATATATCGCCTTCTCCTGGAATCGAAAACATCCATTTAGAAAAAAATCCTTTCTGTGAGGTCTTCAAGTAACCACACTCAGAATCCTCGACTTGTGGGACATCCGGTGAAATAAGCTTTCGATTGGCAAATAAATTATACAAATGAAAGATGATTCGAAAAAAATCTATTTTACCCCCCTCCCCCATACAATTTTATTTTCTTATTTTGACACGAAAATTAAAATAGCGTACACTCTGAGACTAGTTTCATTTAATAACTAATGTGCTGAAAATAAATAAAATTCACTATTATTCTCCAAAATGTCATTCTAAAGCGATTTATATATATATCAATTGAAAGGTCACGCACTATTTTTTTCTTTGCGTTAAAAGAGTGCGTGAGGGGAGAGGGAAGAATAAACAAATGCTCAACTCACTCACCTTATTAATGGCTGTCTCCCCTTCCTCTCAAATCACACTGTTGTTGTCACTGTCACACACTCACACACCCGCACTCATACACACTCTCACCAATACAACTTTATTAAAAGAGACATTCGAAGATGTTGATTGGTAGGGAGCCAAAAAAGCACTGAGCGACGAGCATTGAGAGCGCACTAAGAAAGAGAGAAAGAGAGGAGGAGGAGATATGCTACACATGCGGCGGCGCCTCCTCTCCCCCTCTCCTTCCCTTCCTACTTTACTCACATACAATCGCCAATTTATTCATAGAAATAGTACGGGAGAATGACGCAATTTCTGTAAATTTTTACAAGTGAATTGCAGCTAGGTCATGGGGGAGGGGGACTTTTATTCTATTTATTCTTTATACTGATTAATTTATAAAATTTATTTTATTCAAACTCACCACATAATTTATAAAAAATAAACTAATTCCTTTAATTTTGAGCAACTAGTTACATTAATTTTGAGGTTGGGGCAAAGCTTATCCCAATGCAAGAACCGATATCTTATTCTGATAAATTATTTGATTTGACAGATTCATTTTGAATCGAAATCAACTTGTGTATTCTAAGGCATACATTTATTCTGCTCAATTTCTATTTTATTATTGAATTTTCTTCTCTAGAAGAAAAATAATTCCATATAACCATTCTGAAAGAGGGGAAACCCAAATAAGAAAATATGTTTTTAATATAAAACTATAAATTCATTACTTTTATTTTATATTGATTTTATTGATCTTTAATTCTTAAAATAGTGTCGAAATTAATATTTTTTAGGACAATTACATATAAAAAAAAATATTGACTGGTACCATGTCATGTTTTATTAAAAATAAACGAATTATTCAAGTCTAAAATCCTAAATTAAATTATTTCAGTTAAAAAGCAAAAAAATAACAAGTAAACTAATATATAACTAATACTTACTAAAAAATGTATATTTCTTTTTAAATTTTAAAATCGTTAATCACAGACGGTAAACGGACTTACGGATCGCTCTTGCTGTTTTAAATAATTTTAAAAAATATATTAAATATTAAATATAAAAAAAAATTTCATCGCCTGGGATCTTTTTATTAATTTTCTCTAATTTTTTAATTCTTGAAATTTGTTTATATATTTTAGGTCGGGCCTTTTTTTTTTTCCAAACTCCTAGATTATTAAACATTGCTCTTATCCATGTGTAGTAAATGAACTGTTAGAAATAAAAAAAATCCTCTTTAAAGGCAATGAATGATATAAATAAATATAAATTGCTCTTTGGAGATGATTATTAAACCCTAAAAGCCAACGCCAACGTACTCTTTCTATTCTATTATGTGTAGATGGACTAATATAGATAATTCTCCTCATAATATATGATTAGGATTGTTTCACTAAAATTCTGATAATCGATCAGTCTGCCATTCGTGTTTGTGGATAAATCTAATCTGAGGATCAATAGCATCTCTTCACTTTATAACACAAATTTTAATTAAAAAAAGATTATTTAATTTAATGGCTACTAGAATTAATTAAAATAAATTTGGCCGGCATTTTATGGCCTCAAAGCCCGAAAAAAATAAACCCGAAGCAAAGATAATCGTGGAATATAGGCAGTAGTGGATTTAGGAATAAGCTAAATGTAGGTAGCCCACACAAACTACAAGGGAATCAAGAAAATTCCAGATTTTTTTTTCTCAACATCTTTTTCGTAACATATGGCTGGCCAAATAATCCATAATTTCATTTCCCCGCCGCAATAACCGCATGAAGCCGAACTTGTATTCTTGTATGACGGGATAAGAGGCATAGATGTTACGAAGTGACTTTAAGGAGCTAAGAAATTGCTGACCATCCTCATTAGTTTTTTTTTTTTTTTTTTTTTTTTAGGATGTTAATTGTTAGTTAGTCCCAAAGAAGAATTGAAAAGTCTTAAAGAACAATTTCCTTTACCGATTACTTGTATTAGTATTAGAGGTGTATTAATTCTTTAAAATGGTTCCAATCTATTTTTAGAAAAGGGTTCCCTTCACCAGGAGAAGGCGTCGTTAATAATTCGATTAATTTTTGCAATAAGGTGAGTTGCCTTCAGGCTAGGCTGCCTATCCTCTCGGTTATAAGCTTATAAAATTTTGTTGTTCGGCTCAACCATGTCTACAAACATACAGGGCTGGGCAGATCCTTGACTTATGAGAAACTACTACAATCAAGGCATTTTCTCCAATTTTAGAAAACTTATCTCCACTATAAAACACTGTCAACAAAAAGTTTTACCCATCAATAGCAAGGAGAGATTCGTAATTCCTCCATCAGCTAAATTCTTTAGAGAGGACTGGCCCAGCCTTTCTATTGTATATTTCCTTACCGCACCTCGTCTGATCTACGAATAACTCGACAATAGTTCCTTTCGTTTTGCGAAACTAATTACAGTTCCCAGTTAGAAAAAAGAGAACTTAATCTACTTGGAACAAGTAAATGCCCAGCCTTGCACAGGCATACATTATAAATCACATTTTTGGATTTACTCTCATGTGAGAGTAGAGGAAAATAGAGAGAACCACTATGACATAAACTATTTCTATATTATCAATTCATTTTTTAAGTGATACTTTTGGATAGAAGTGAATTTTCAAGTGTTTCCTTCTTTAAAATAAGAGTTTAAGATGAAAGAAATGAAGGAGCAACGAGATAACTTAAAAAAAAATGTATTCAAAGGAATTTATTAAAGTTTTTTTTTTTACTTATAAAGCAGCCACAATAGTGTGTATTAATTAGTTATTAAAATTATAAAAAAAGTTAATTAAATCCCCCCTCCCTACCGTGACCAAGAGGTTAAAGATATTGACATTGTCAATATTGATAACCTTAAAAGCCAAGGGGTGAGGGTTCCGTATCCAGGCATTTGATGAAAATTGATATAAATATGTATGCCTGGATAATTTGTATCATTAATAAATATATTGTGTATTATCTAAAAGCCTATATGACCTCAGATGTCAAAGAAACTTAAATAAAAAAATAAATCTATTAAATTGTCAATTAAATTTCGTAGATGAATTAAAAATATTTATATTTTATTACCATGACAACGGGTCTACCTATCTTTTCTATGGAATACATAAATTCCACTCTATTTTGGGTTGGAAAATAATCAGTACATCTTATACATTTTCTAATTTATTATATATTTACAGCCATTTTAATAGTGTATATATAGAGTAGTTTAATAAGAGGGAAACGGGACCACACCCCAGAATTATTCCCAATTCTCTAGAGAACGTGTCAGTCTCTAGTACGAATAAGTAAAGCGAGCGATTCCTATGAATATAATTAATGTGCACACTTTCTTAGAAAAGATGATGGAGGGGAGTTCCCCTCCTTTTTGTCAGGGACTAAATTTACTTTCATTCCTCCTTTTTTTAAGGCTTTTTCGGCATCTGATGCTATTTAGACTCAGTCTTTATTTAAATCAATCAAATCCCTCCTTATTCATATATTGTTTAATATAAATATCATTTTCTGAATAAACATAAATTATTTTTGATTTTCCCTCTCCAAATTTCTTAATTGGGTTGTAGCCCTTATTTCGTTTTTAAAGTGATTTATACATTTTTCGAGACAACATTTGTATGATTGTATAAACAATTTATGATAAAAATTTCTCTCCTCGACTTTTTCATATATCCACATATATATAGGTATACCATGATATTTAGAAAAACGTTTCAGCTAAAATTTTAACTGTGGTCTGTAATAGTGATATAATATATATATAATGTATATGTTTACAATATTTGACTTGTCTCTAAATATACTTTTAGATAATACACAATATATTTATTAATGATACAAATAATATTTGAGTTATCAAGATTTTTAGAAAAAAACTTCAGGTAGAGATTAACTTTTGGTTGCAAGTTGTAAGATACGTATGTAAAATTACTCAGCTTTTTAGAAAAGCACGCTCACCTTACCTCACAATAAGATATTGTTCTTTTTACTTTATTTATTTTTGCCGGTGCAAATTGAAACGCATCTTGTGGCGTTAGCTCTCGGTGCTAAAAAATTTAACATAAACCACTAAGTTCTTCTAAATTTAAATTTAAAATTTCTAAATTAATTTGCAATTCAATATTTTCTTTCTTTAAACAGAATTTTGAAATTACTTCATCTTTATATTTACTAATGTATTCATTTAGAGCATCATAATTACTAATTATTACAACAACAGAATGCCTCGATAATCAGCTTATCTCAATGATGGCTTTGCTTCATTATTCAGAAGCATCAATAATATCTTTAAATTTACTTCTCTTCGTTGTAGATCTTGAGAATAGAATATAGATAGGTCTTACCACAGTTTCAATATCTTATGTCACTTTAATTTCTTTCCAAGCGTCAGAAATGCACCAATCTTCACGTTGTGCAATACAATGTTGTTGAACCAAATGTGGTAAATGCTGTTTTAACTTTTCTTTTTCCCAACATCTCGAAAGCAACATCAGAAGTAAACATGACAAACTTTTGTAAATCAATCTAGTTGTCTTATTGTATATGGATGTTATTTATGTCTTGAACCGAAAGCAAAGAAATGTTCATTTTTACTGTCAATAGAAAATTATCAATTAAAATTTTTATTAAGGATTTTATTTTTTTCGCTCTCGGTCATCTGGTGTTACATTTAATTGACTTACCTAAACCAATTGCTGGTAATAAGATATTTTTACTTTTTAATACACTTTGTAAGTGGGATTTACTAATTAAATGGCGTTTTTAAAAAGTCCAGTTCCTAAATACCATCCCCACATTTTTCCACTAACACAATCATTATGTGCCTGTCCATATACAATAAACACAAATTATATACCATTTTCTTGATGAAAAAAATATTTCTTTTTCGGAGCATCAGTTTCCACAAATTCACTAAGCCATTCGACTTTAAATTCGTTTGCCGTTTTTTTTTTCTTTTTAAACTTCTTTCCATTTTAAACTCCATAATTTAGGGTTTTGGCGGTTTAATTTTTTTTTTTTAAATACTTAGACTTAAAACTTGCAACTTAAAGGTTGCCCTGGCCTTTGGTGCAGAGGTAAAAAGATCTTGCCTTACGTACCAAAGGTCAGTGGTTTGCTTTCCGTCCTAAGCGACAAAAATTTATTTGTATTATATTGGCTACCAATTAATAAAAATAAATACGGACGGAGTCTAAATGGCCACAGATGTCGAAAAAGACTTAAAAAAAAAAACTTAAAGTTTATTATTAAACGAACAATTAATATTATAAAACCAATTATTTATTGTACCAATTATTTTAATAAAATTATTCACTGAAACACTGATAAAACTGATATTTAATAACAAAAGTAGGTCACATAATTTTAATGTGTCGGGAATTCCCAGAACCCCCCGATGATCATCATTATTCCACGACCCCACCACTGACAATTGCTGCCATCTATACAGGCTTTATGGTTGGCTGTTAATTTGAACTTAAAACTATCAGATCAATTTTAAATTTTGTAATTTTTGAAGCGTCTGCACGCAAAAATTATTTTTCATGTGTTCTATGTGCGCACACGCGCACATCTATGAAAGAACACTGGTCTTAAGGAAGAGCACTATTTGCACCCGAAATGTCGAAATAATTAAATAAAAAAAAAAACCTTTTTTTTCCTGTCTCCTTGTCCTTTCATAAATCAGCCATATCTCATATCTTTTTCATCAACGAAAATCCAGAGGCATCCGCCGTCTATTGTGCTCTCTACAGTTAGGAATCAAATGACGGTATGCCTCATTTTTTAATTGAGGAATCGTCGACACTTTGGATGCTCGTCGCTGTCTTCTTCAGAACTGATAAGATATCAAGAATAAACAAATAATTTTACCTTGGTTACTAAAATTAAAACCCGAGATATGACAAGATTTCAAAATTGCATATGAAATAATTTTTATATTTTAATTCAGTAATGGCCAAATGTTCTATAAGCGTGGGAAAATTAAAAGAAGAAGAAGAAGAAGACACTTAGATACGATTTGGGTATTTTCTCATCTTTTCAATCATCTTCTCTCTGGTTAAGAATATTGTTTGTTTTTTTCAGAGAGGATGAGGACTATCATTTAAATACCCATATGGAATTGGTAGATTCACAGTTCCATAAATCGAATTTGAGTTTTAAAATTTAAGAAGGGCAAGAGAGTGTAGGATAGTTTGTAGTGACTTGGATAATGTAATATTCTTGATAAAATCTGAACGCCTAATGAATAGACAACCGTCCAAACTAATCTGTCAAGTGGAGTGAGAGTCCAAGATTTCGCAGGCTCGTTCAATTTTTCCAATTTTGGAAGTAGTCAAATCTTCGATTTCATTCATTCATTACTATATAAGGACCGAAGAAAGTTTAAAAGAACGAAGAGTGGGGAATGATGAGCTCTTGTGTTCCTTTTAGCAGGGATTACCTCGAATTAAGCTCACTCACCCATTGAGAATTAGATGCCATAAAAAAATGTCTTATAAAGAAATAGAATGAGGCTATGAATAATCCTAGAACAGTGGTTCTGAACCTTTTTACTCACTTCACTAATTTTTTTCATATGGAATTTTAATATGTTTTTTAACAAGTTTAAAATTACAAAATTTTATTTACTGATAATCTAGGTATATGAATACTTAATTACTTAATATTTTACGGAGGTGTCTCATTACCAAAGCCTGGAAAATGCCATATTAACATATTTTAAACAGCTAGAAATATTTGGCTCATATTTCCTATTTTAACGTTTCTATAATACTTAAAAATAGCTAAAATATAAAATTTTATAGTAACATATTTTGACATATTTTGGTCATTTCAATTAAAAATAACATCTTTCTCCTTAATGATATATTTATGCCACAATATTAAAATTGATTTTCTTTTTTAAATATCTATCTATTAATTCTTTTATTTTTACTTTTTCTTAAATATATATATATAGAGAAAGTATTGCGATCTATAAGACGTTTCCCACTTCAGGGTACAAGTACTGGTTGAGATGTTTATTGTCTCTCCGTCGTAAGTAAAAGACCATTTTGCGAGACCCATTTTTTTTTTAGACTCAGGGGACCTCAAGACTTGTATTTCGGTGGAAATCTCGACATCAAATTTTTTTGGGATTTCAATACCTTCTCATTATATATTATATTACATAACACATCACTCAATAAGTCCCGAGGTTAACTACTAAAAAAAATTGTTTTTTTGCAAAATTCGACTCCATTATTATATTATAAATGTAAATATTTTTAACCTCTCGGCCACTGAGGGGGGGGGGGGTAACTCTTCTCGTTTTAATAATTAATAGGCCTTTTTGATATCTATTCGATTGCATGAAGTCAATTAAAATTGCTTAAGATTCAAGAGAAGAAAAATTTTTTGGAAAAGATAATAAGTTTTTTATATTGTTTACTCTATAAATGTACCACGTAATTTATTATATCAATAGAAAATAGATATCATTTCATCAGGAAATAGAAAGATAATAAATACATTGTAATGTTATTCTGGGTTAACCTTAGTAAATAAAAATAGATTAAATTATATTAGAAAAATAATAATGATTTTATT
>JAAAKE020019050.1:0-10459 GCA_010014785.2 Anisolabis maritima
ATTTCACTTTCCCGCAATAAAAAGGGGAATGTATTTTAAAAATGAAAAATTTAACCCCCCCCCCCCCCCAATTAAAAAAATTTCAAGTCAAAAAGAACCCAAAAATGCAAAAAAAATCTAAATGTGCTTACGATGTGCTCGTATGTGTATGTGTGTACCATTTATTTTGGCTTATATCTCTAGAACCACTAATCGGAGAAGGATACAACTTAACTATTTTATAGTCCTAGGAGTGTCTAAGAAGGAATTAAAATTTGAAACGAATCTATCCATAGAGAGCCCATTATTTATCCTATCCCGCACCACGATTTTCTCAGCACCCGCTGGGCCAAATCTTTTGAAACTCGATGATAATATTCTTCGCCCTCCAAAAGTCTCTTGAAACAGGTATAATTAATTAGAAAAATTTTTATAAAAATAAATAAAAAAACTTACATGAAGAACTCAATTCTTCCACTACTTTCGGCAGCTTCCCAAACTTTGTGGGGTCCACCAATCCAAATGGTACCAATTATCATCACTACAAACACTTCTCCAAGCATTAAAATTGTTTGCAGTGTATCGGTCCAGACGACAGCTTTCAAACCTCCCTTTAGAAAAAAAATAATGAATTTAAGAAAAATAAAAGAATGAATAAAAATTTTAAAATATAGAAAAATGCAAATTCTTTTCATTATTGTCTACTCCAACAATATGTTAATAGCAAAAAATTTACAAGGGAGGCAGGATCAGGATTTACAGAATCCCTCTTCCCCTTTCCTTAGATAGATATAAAATTCAAGTTCTTAATTTATATAAGCAAATTTGCCTTCCTGAAAATGGTGCCCCGAGCGAAATGCCCGTTAGAACGCCAATGTCAAAATGTTCGCAATATAATTATTTATCTGCTTTTTATTTATCAATTTTTCTTTATAAATAAAAGTTAATATATTATATAAATTTTATTGATTGAATGAATGTATAATTTTCAACTTACTATTGTGGTATAGAAAATGCAAACTAATGATACCAACGGAGTAATAACGTGGATATTAAAACCAGTTACTGTAAATAAAAGAATACCTATTATTAGTAATGTTTCAAAAAAGTTTTTTTTTAAGTCTTTCGGCATCTGAGGCCATTTAGACTCCGTCCTCATTTATTTATATCAATTGGTAGACAATATAATATAAATAAATTTTTGTCGCTCAGGACGGGAAACGAACCACTGACCTTTGGTATATGAAGTAAAACCTTTACCTTTGCACCAAGAGACAGGGCTTCATAAATGATAATTTAAAGGAAATCAAGTTTTCTGGAATTTTACATATGTATGTTTTTTTAATCATACATTGGTATAATTTATATCATAATTCAATAAGAACAAAACATGTTTAAAATTTTTTTTTTTATTTTTATAGATAGATATCTCTAATAATTTATTCTGATGACTTATTATTATATAATTGAAGGAAAAATTATTTTTAATTATTAGAATTAATAAAAATGATAAACTACCTTGAGCAAAAGCTAGTGCAGGAACATATATTACAATGGGTATATAGAGTAACTGTAAAAAAAAAAATCCATTATTAATACAGATTGAAATTAATAAAATAATCGCTATAGGGAAAAATTTTATTATTTGTTTTCCACCTTTTTGATTAAAGATAATTTATTGAAATAAGATTTTCTTCAGCAGAGTAAACGGGTTCTTGTTTTTAATGCAACTTTGTTTTGCTTTAACGAGGAAATTTTGTTTATTACTTCTTAAAGATCACTTTTAGAAAGAAGTATCAGGAAATTTTATTCGAATCATATAGATAAAAAATAAAGTCTTCTTACTATAAATATATTATATTTATTATAAGTGAGATATAATTGTGTAAGGGTTTGGAGAAAAGAAAACGAGCCGTTTTTCTCAGGTCACTATACATCACTTTATTCAGCACATATTTCAGCCAGAATTACGTCGGCCATCCTTAGTGCCACAATGTGATCATTTTAGTGGACCTCCGTCCGTTAGATATATAAAAGATTCTTGGAGAAGTGAGGGACATACACAATGAAACGATTCGATAGCAAGTGATTGAATATTATATTTAAAAAAGTGTGTAAAGGCTAAAAATTGAGGTAACAAAATTTGTCAATAATTTTGTACGATAGGATGTTACTGATAAATTTCGTTCATTTAGGTATCAATGTTAGGGGCTTATTCCTCTCTATGCGTCTATATATGCAGAAATGGAGAGGTGTGTGCGGATAGCTGGAATACAATTCCGGTTGTGTAGTTATGTGTGTTTATATGCGTTGTCAGACTTAGATGCAATAAATAGCATTCGTATATAAACCTTTTTTTTTTTGCTTCTCTCTCCTTTTCCTTCCACCTACTAGGGCCTGACTTCACGTCTCTGCTCAGGAGTAAATATTAATAGAAATAATTTTATGCATCTCTTGACTTATTAAAAGCCAATTCGAAATAAAAAATAGCATTGAAAGTTCATTGGCCTTTTTTGTTACCGGTATTATATAGGCTATATATTTATAATGAAATTGACTAAAAAGTCGGAAGAATGCCTAATTACAGAAATTAGAATTATATTTCAACAAATACAATAAAAGGACAAACCTAAAACTTTAATTTGCAAATAATTCACAACAATTGAAAGTTATTATAATAATTATACTTTCAAATAATTTCTTTCATTAAAACAAATCAGTCAATATAAAATGTTAAGTTTGCAAAATGGAATTATCAAGGTTAATTGGTAGGTTATTTTGTTTGAACATTTGTTTAGATTATTCATACGTACATGTACATACAAGCCTCTGTTAGTAAAGAAACAGATGACAGACATTCATTTGGAGTTAATGGTGAATATCCGGCAAATGATTTTGCTCAGACAAAACTATTGTTTAACTTAGATAGATGCCTTTTATGAAATTATTCTTGGCCTAGAAACTCAATTATATTATTTCAAATAAAATATAGCTAATAGTGTTTGAGAAAAATTTTAAGAAAAAAATTGAATAAAACTGAGAATTAAAAAAAACATGGTTTTATAATAAATATAATCTTCTTATATTACCGATGAATTAAGGAAATTGTTTTATTTAAAAAAATCCAAATGTTTATATCACATTATCTAAACCAATAATTTTGACATTGTTTATTTCATATAATTATCTTATGAAATTGGTAATAAGGTTATGTAAATAATTGTTTATTTTAAATGTGCTGTTTTTAATTTCTTAAAACCTAGAGGTTCACTTTTTGTCCTGAGAAATTTATTATTATTATATATTAATATATTGGCTATCAATTAATATAAATAAAACGGAGTTTAAATGGTCTTATATGTCGAAAAAGACTTTAAAAAAGCCTCCGCACCTCTATTAGTGTGATAAATGATGTCGATAATATCAATAATTATAACTTTTGAGGACCCTCCCCCTCCCCCCCGTGGCCGAGAGGTTAAAGATATTGACACTGTACTGTCAATGTTGATAACATTAAAAGCCAAGAGGTGTGGGTTCGGATGAAAATTTATTTATATCAATTGAATACCAATTGATATAAATAAATATACCTGGATTATATGTATCGTAAATAATATATATTGTATATTGTTTAAAGTCTATGGCCTCAAATGCCAAAAAGACTTAAAAAAAAAAAACTTGAGGAAAGGGCTTTAACTTTGCTAAAATAAAAAATTGATCGTTGAACTCAAAAAATGTTATTTTAGAAAAATTTTTGAAATTCACTTTTTTTGATCTTAATATATAATATTTAGAAAATTAATAAATCTTACCATTTTAATAATAAAAAGGCACGAGCCAAAAAGGCAGACTAATTTACTAAAACGTAACCTCAAATACTGAAAAAAAAAGAAAAATGAAAATGTTTGTTAATCTTATAGGTATATAAATGAAAAAATTAAAATTAATCTATTTTTTAGTAAATATAAAATTTTAAAACTAACTAAATATAATAAAGAGTTGGGGTCAAAATTAGAGAAAATCTTTAAAGAATCAATGAAAACCTTTTTTTAACGAAATCCAAGTCAAAAAGTTCAGAAGTTTCATCCCACAAATAATTTTTTAACTCGCCCTACCAGCGGTTTTAAGTTAAATTTTCTAAGAGATCTAGTACTTTGCTAAATTAATCTTATAGGCTACAAAAGTATTTAGATTTATAAGGATAGGTTGACATTAGAAGCCAAAACATTTTTTTGGAAAAGAATGCCAACAAAATTTTTTTTTTAATAGATCCATCTTAAACTTTCTTGGTAGAAATTTGCCAATGTTGTCAAGTGTCTTGGTCATAAATGCTAAAAAAATTATACTATTTACTAAAACTTTTTAATCGTTCAGCCTTTTTAAAATGGACATATAATTAGATTGGACTGGCCTTCTCTTATTTGTGCAAAGGAGGCGTTCTTTTTGAGCCGCGGCCCAATTATGGAATTACTCTACGTTTATGTCGCCATCCAAAGGAGGCAAAAAAAATTGGATGATATAATAACTATCCTAAGACTATAGACATTCAATGAAATGGGCTGAGAAGGGCTTATTTCACTCCAAAAATAAAACAAAATATATAAAAATATATTATATATTTTATTTAATAGGGAGTTTAATAATATTTTTATTTGTTTGTTTTTGGACTGTTTGTTAGTTGTAATGGGTTTGCATAAACCGCGACCCAACTTCGTCCCAAACATAGGTTAAGAACCCCTTGTATAAAGGTCCACAACCTCTTATATTTATTTAGGACAAATGTATAATATAATATATTAATATAACATAATCGATAACATAATATAACATCGATTTTTTTTTCGATCACTATATTTTTCTTATCTATATAACTATATATATATATATATATATATGGAATAATGTTTTCCGGGGTTGGTCTGCGTTGATTGTTGAGATTAACTCGACGTTTCGGCTTTCCTTTTGGAGCCATTTTCAAGAGTTTTGTGTTAGGAAGTAATGGTTGTAAATTCCACATACAACCAACCGCGGAAACCTTCCAGAACATATATATATATAGGAAAAGTGGGATGGTTAAGTCTTTTTGAATTAAATGGAAGAGTGAAAGAGTCTAAAGTGCGGAATAATGGTTAATGGAGGAGGTAGACATTCAAACTTTAAGTTTAAGAATGTTTATAAAAAATTTTGAAAGTACACTATAAGTTCTTCAATAATTGGTATTTGAAAAAATTAGTTTTAAAATAAAAATTTATAATCTTTTTGGTCATGTACACAAATATAATTTTATAATTTGTATAATTATTATTTTTAACAGCTCATAATTTTTCTATATAACAATAAAACTACATTCATTTCTCTCTGAAAAAATATGGTTGTTATACTTATAAGGGATAATATGGGATATCCCACCTTATTGTCACCGTATTTTTGGGTTAGACTAAAATAATTGAAAAAAGACAAATAATAGTAAGATATTTAATTTTGAAGCTTAAAATCTGTGCTTTCCAAATAATAATTGACATTTAATAAAATTGACTTCGATACTTATTGGCATTGGTAAAAAACATCAAAATAAGATCAGGGTACACATTTTTTTGTTTTCTCTCCGGGAATTTACAATGATGGTGGCACTATAATTACAGAGGTAATGTTTGCTGCTCTATTTTTCTCCTTAATTAGTGGCCCAAGGCTCATTGTTTCCAAACTGAAATATTACCTACCATCTTGCCCTGACTTTCCAAATATATATATTATGTAGGCAAGAGAAAGTAAATAAATAAAATAAAGTACCAACATAATAAATTTCATTTTAAACTTATTTATTTATGTTATAAAAGATACACTCAAGGATTCACATCTGAGGTATGCTTATGACAACTAGTCTACTCTGGTATTTCTTCCATTCCCACATTGTGAACCTTCTCTCAAATTATAATTGACATCTAATAAATAAAAGATACTTGTTGGCGAGGCCTTCAAAATAAGATCAAGGTATGTTTTTTCTTTTCATCCTTTCGGTCCTAACTCTAATTTCCAATGTCGACCCCGAACCAAAGATATAAGGCAAAGAAAAATATTATTTATATCATTCAACAAAAGTTTTAAGTGCGGTTTGCGATTAGTAAGTTACCGATCTTTGGTAAACCTAAAAAATATTGTCTTTCAAATAATTTTGGAATCCTTGCAGACTGAAAACTCCGACGATTATTTTCGCATCACAATGCCTAAATATTTTGACTAATTTTAATTTTTATTATAATGACAAATTAATTTCATTCGGATGTTCTTGAGAGATTAATTTACACCATGTGTCAAAAGAAACCACCTCTACCATCTGATATTATTTTATTATATAAGCAAAGGTAATCATTAAGAATAATGATTCTGAGAACATGTTTGCAAATATTTTAAATCCGGTTTATAAAAAACTATATGCAAGGAGGAAAGAGACGGGAATAAAATTAGTTAAATTACTTAGTTTTGCCCAGGGCTAGAAAGAGTTTCGTTGAACCGACAACAACAATTTTTTTATTAAACTCTAGATGATGAATTTCTTGCACTATTTCCTATTTGCTAATTAACTTTTAAATAGCCCTCTTTTTTTCCGGAGATTTGACATTTTATATTTATGAAAAATAAATAAATAAGTAAATCATTATTGAAAAAAAAATTATTTGCATATTTTTAGTCACTTCGGTTCTAGGATCAAATACGAAAAATTCATATTTGAAGAAAACAACCATTTTTGTCTATTATAATTAAAAGTTATATAAATGTTAAGTTATATTAAGTGTGAATTATATTATATTATAGATTATATATATATGCTTCTCCCTCTCTCTTGATTATCTCAATAGGAGAAGCTATATGCTGTTTATATTCAAATATATTTTAATTCATTTTATCGACTATATAAACTATTAAAAATAATTATAATACTTACCTCATAACTTGATGTAATTTGAAGCTTGTAAAAAACAGGTAAATAAGCCACAGCCATGGTAACACTGACAAGTACTTCAGGAATAATAATTATCCAAAATTGTGTTCCATAAACATACATTTCTGCCGGAAAACCCAGAATGGATATTCCCGATATATAGCTGAAAAAAAAGAAATATTATTAATACATGTAATTCGAAATTTCCTTTTGGAAATCATTATTTAATTTTATAAATCTAAATGTATTTTTTTTTTTTAATTATGAAGAAAATTGAGAACTCGATTAGTGAATCACTGTAGACTCATATTATAGTTTTAATATATGTATATGTTGTAACCAGTTACATGGGACCTAGTCAAAAAAATCTGATCGTTCTGAACTTAACTCAAATAGTTTGGAAATCATTATCCATGAGTCAAGAGATTTGTTTTCCTTTCCCCAAGCAAAATTCCAGGCTTTTTAATTTCAAACATTTTTTCCGATTTTTTTAAACTGCCATTTATTAGATAAACAAACAAAAAATAAATCTTAAATATGTCTTATGACGTTATTATTATTATTTATTCTCTCTACTCATTTAAATTTAAATTATACTTAAAGTTGATTCTTTTTAAATCTTCATATTCATAAAACGAACCACTTAAAATTAAAATTTAATGATAGCCTTCTTTCAAAGGTCTTTAATATATTTATTTTATTTATTAATCTTTTTCTAACAAACTTTCACTCACCTAAATTCAATATTTGCATAATCTTAGGATTCTAAAAAATATTTAATTTTTCTCCGTTATTTTCAAAGAATATTCATTTTGGTTATTCCCAATCATTTGAAGTAAATAATAGCTTCAAGAAGGAAAAAAAATAAATATTTTTTCCTTCCAAAGTCATTAACATTTTTTACTTCCATCAAGTTAAAACATTCATTATTCATTTTCTTGACGTAACGTTAGGCATGGTCTTAGATTATTGGAGAATTTCGTTCGAAGACCTACCTGCTTTTGAAGCCAAACCTTGAATGAATTATGAACTTAAAACACGAATATTAATTCTACACAATTTATAAAATTCTGCAAATAGCCTTCTGTACTACTAGTATTGCATTTTTTTCCTCAGATTTTCTTTATTTTTTTATTTTTTTCTTTTTCTTATTTTACGATGAGAGTAAGGACAAAAAAAAAGGTTATCCTTTGCACGCGCGATAATTAGACGCCTAGCAAGAAGGGATAGGGGAGTTATCTTGAACCTTAAATAAAATAATCACGGGTTTGATTTACACTCTTAAAATAGTAAATTGACAAATTAAAACAAAAATATTGTTGGCATTTTTGACGTTCTCACTTTTCCTAACTACACTGTTGTATATAATGAGAAAGTAATGCGATCGTCAAAAAAATTGATGTTGAAATTTCAATGTTTTGAAGTATCAGTCTAAAAAATGATCTGTGTCTGTCTGTGAACAAGATTTCTCAAAAACCAAAAAACGTAATATGTTATAAAAGGCTGAAATTTTTTATTTAAGCTAGGTAACGTTATCGCATCCTTATCGTACCCCAAGATTCCTATGCCATGAATGGACATAAAATATAAATATTTTTAATTCCTATGTTTATTAATGCTTGGGATTTTTTTTAGTCTTTTCGGCATCTGAGGCCATATATACATTAAACGATATATAATATATATATATTTATGATTCAAAGATCCAGGCATATCTATTTATATCAATTAGCATCCAACTTGGGATTTAATTGCTTATTTTTTTCTTTAAGTCTTTTGGCATCTGAGGCATTTAGACTCCGCTCTTATTTATTTATAACAATTGGTAGCCAATATAAAATAAATAAATATTTGTCGCTTAGGGCGGGAAGCGAACCACAGACCTTTGGTACATGAGGCGAGGCCTTACCTCTGCACCAAGGGACAGGGCTTAATTGCCAATTTAATTATTTTTATAATAATTAATTTTATTTTTATAATTTTAATAATATTGTTTGATTAATATACACAAACGAAAAATCTCTTAAAATAGAAACTAAATAAAATTGTGAACCCGCTACTTAAAGGGGCCGAAACAAAAAAATCTGGTGTGACAGCATATAACACAACTTTCTCTTTCCTAAGGTGAAGTGCGGCCGTCAATCTAGATTTTTTTAAATTGTGCAATAAGTGCCATTTAGAAACTCCTTAAATAGCTTCCATCATATTTTTTCCCAAAGATGAAACGTAGCTCAATTGATTCCTCTCACCTAAAATAATAAATACACCAAATTTCAGTCGTGTAGCCACAATTTTTATTTGGAGGATGGGTCAAAATTTTTGTTTTTTTTTTACAATTTGTTTTCAACATCTTCATGGAAAATGAATACCTAATTATTATAACCTCAAAATGAATTAAAGCTCGGACTAAAGATACTTTGATTTTTATAAGGTAAGAAAGTTTAATTATGGTCAGATTCCAAATGAAAACGAAATAAAATTTTAATAGGCTCATTAACAACTTTTATTCAACTGTTTATAGATCTGAATAACTTATTAATATTTAAAGTATATTTGAGAAGAAAGTCATGTCTTGAATATCTAACACTGTTAATTTTTATTCACTGACTCTTGACGGCAGGGCAGTTTGAGAGGCATTGATGAAGATGGTCAAGGTGTCCATGTGGTTTCGCCTGCTGACCATTTAGTGGCACATTATTCAATTGACGCTCCTTAGAGGGTCACTAGAGCAATTGAAAATAATTGTCTCAAACTATTAATTTTTCTAAGAATAATTCATTAGATACGGGTGAAAATTTATTGATTTTATAAATGAATTAATCAATCTCATAATTTCATCATTTAACATTTATCGTAAATTAAATGAGGAATGTCCCTCCAGTAACTTTCACTCAAACACTTGTTGCCAATCAAGTCTCGGAGTTGAAATGATATGTGTAGGAAAACAAACACTCCACGGTTCATTTACATGCTTAAATTCTAGGCCCATTTTTATTATGAAGGATCTTTAAAAATCAAATATCTTGTTATTTACGTTATTCTTTTACGTGATGGATGGGATGTCCCCGTAGAGCGAGCCAGGTGAAATAAAACAAATTTTTCTTTCTGTTGTCTATCGCGTGCTTCTTTAGGGCTAACCAAAGTTAATGAATATGGGTTTGGGTAATTTTATATTTTTGATAATAAAAAATCTGGTGTAATAACCACTTCACACAACTTTCTCTTACCTAAGGTAGGTGTTAGGTCACACCAGATCAGACCCCCTTGATAGCCGGTTCACAATTTTATTTAGCTTTTATTTTTAAAGATTTTTCGTTTGTGTCTATTAATTAATTATCACTATTATAAACAAAGTAAGTTAAATTTTTTTTTACACTGAAATGACACATTTATTTTAATTACAATACATATTATCCGGACCTATTTATTTATATCAATTGTTATTCAATTGATTTAAATAAATTTTCATCGGACCAAACCGAACCCACACCCTTTCTATCAACATTGACATTTTCACTATCTCTACTCTCGGTTACGGAG
>JAAAKE020019072.1:0-10459 GCA_010014785.2 Anisolabis maritima
ATATATGAATAAATTCCTCACGATAGTGAATTTTTTGAAAATGACATTGCGATTAAATAGATTTTTTTGAAACTTTTAACGGGTTTTGTAATTAAATTTACTCGAGGGAGAGGGCAGGAGGAACAAAATTAATATTACCATAAAATGTTACTATTAAGATATTATTTTAAGATAAAATTCCTTTGCAAATTCAAACAAAACAAAATCTCTTGCATCTCTAAAACCATCTTTAGAATTTAACGAGTTTTGCATCACTGATATATATTTTCAAAATTTTAGGATTTTTTTCTAAGACTTGCCCCTTAAAAGTGGATTTAGAATATAAGCAAGGAATCCAGAGATACCAACCAACTTTTTTTTCTCTTGAAATAACAACTTTTGCAACTGAAATAATAGAATGTGTTTTCAAATATCCCCTTCTTTTTTATGGAGGGAAAAATCCATTTAATCTCCTGGGCTTATCTAAAAGAGTCTTTTCCCTGGATCGGGTTAATTCATGGCTGGATTTACCTGAATTTAAAACTCTGATCGAAGCAAATCGTTTCAGTTGGTTACTTAGTCCTCTTAAAATTAATTGACCTGCTTTTGAGGCGGGAGAGGGGAGGGGGCGTTTTTCTACCCTCCTCACTCCTTCACTATAAATCAGGAACGTTTTAAAAGCGCGAGAGAGGAGTGTCAGTGTCACTTCACCTGGATTAACGCCCGTCGTCGTCGGGATGCATAAATCTCAATGCAAAATTGGGACCAAGACCAAACAACAACAAAAATAAGGGCATTGACAATTTGAAAAAAAAATTCATTTTTTGGATCCAATCATGTTTTAATATTTCATTTTCAATAATGGCGGCTATAATAAAAAAAATTATTTTTATTAAATTTTATGAATGAATAGGGAGAAGAAAGAAATGTTAATTCTAATCAACAACCTCCATTTTGTGTTAACATAACCTCAAAGAACAGCTCTTGTTTCACCTATCTTTATAGTGTCCCGATTCACACTCTTAAATTGTATACAAAATTTTATTGAAGAGAAAAACTACAACAAAATTATAAACATCAGACACTACTTCAAAAAATACAAAACCAAAAAAAATCGTCAAAATCGCTACAATATGATTGATATAAAAACACTTGTTTTTTTTTTTTTTTCAATAGGGCCGCCTCGGGATTGTCGAGTGACCGAATGGTCATCGTGGTCCTCCTGTTCGAAATCCTGTGGAATTGGCGAGATGCAAAGACACCGTCAAGTGAAGAAACACGCCAGAAGAGGCGGAAGACCCTGTCCGCCACTCACGGAGACCAAATGGTGTGGGAGCGCACGTGCCTGTAACAACATCCCCTACAATTGGTAGAAGGGGGAAGAGGAGTCGTCCTCACACATCGCCATCTTCATCCAGAACTTTCTTCACCTTTTCATATACAAAAAAAAAAAAAATATATAAATAAATAAATATATATATATATATAAACAAAAACAAACAAATATATATATTATGAATATATATTTACATATAGTATTTTTGTTCAAGACTGATGTGAGTGCTATGATTGGTGGTGTCTTCACTATTTTGTATTTTGGTCCTCCAAAGAGCTCTGCGCCTGTCAAGTGGACAATCTCTTTCACACACACACACACACACAATCAATTTCAGATCATCCAAAGGTAAAGTTTATTTTACTTCAAACACAAAACGTGTTTTGTTTCTTCGTGTTTCATTAGAATAAATTTTACCAGCCGTATTTGAATTTTGCATTGTTTGATCTGGATTGATTGATGATTGATTGACTCTCAATCTCTCAATGTTTTTTTTTTTTTATTTATTTATTTCATCTGCTGTGTGTTCGAGTCTGTAGTGTAATTAATTTTTATTCGAATGGGCCGGAATGATGACGTAGCCTCTGGGCGCCCACTGAGGAATTTTAGCGAGGCAAAAAAAATGTGTTCATCTACGTACATACATAGAGAGCTTTTTGAAAATAATTTTAACTTTTTATAAATCTTAAAAAAGTAAAAAAAAAAATCAAAAAATATCACATTTTTTTTGTTATTGTAGTACAAATAATTATTGCCAAATTTTTTGTAAATAATTATTTATTCTTAGTATTTTTGGAGGGAGGACTTTTTATATAATATATCGTACATATTCTTTGCGAGTTTTAGCCTTAATGGGTGCCCTTAAATAAAATAAAAAATACAATCTAGTGCATTTAAGCAATCTCACTTAGAAATTGAGATTGCTTGCGTGAACTTGATAGTATCAGCAGCATCCTCATGAAGATATCTGAAGAAAAAAGCCTTCGGCTATTCCCCCACGGAGAAGCCAAAGACTCTCTCTCTCTCTTCTCTATCTATCTATCCATGTATCTATTTTCCTACTTCATTTTTCGGTTTATCTTTTTGTAACATTTTCTATCTATTTTTATTGTATTGTAGATTGTGTATATATAAAATTGGCAGAAATTTTGAAGAGGTTAGAGGAAAAACAACATATGGCGGTTTTGTTTAGGTATGTCAATTACAATAGAGCTGTTTTGTTGAGGTTATATTAATTACAATTAACTTGATATTTTTAATCGAATTAAAATTTTATATGCCATTTTTGTAATGATATATATTCAAACATTTTGAGATCTTAATAACGAGCATTTCACTACTCCCAGAGTACGACATCTCACATTTTGATGGAAACCTAAAATTTCGTTTTACTCTACCGCCATTCGAATTTCATCTTCCGAAAAGAGATTTGGATCTCAATGAGTGAGTGGATGCTATTTGGATTTTATATGCTAAAATGTAAACCGAAAAATGAATTGTTTTTATAAAAAGCTTTAATTCAAAAAAAAAAAAAAAAAAAAAAAAAAAATTTAGTTTTTAGCTTGCTCTAAAGACGTCCGAAGCATGGAGCAAGTGCCGAAGCTAAAAAAAAATCATTTTCACGCCGCCAAAAGAAGAGAGACAAACATCTTTTAGTCACATTAAAATAAAAAAAATTTGATTCTACTAATGTGCTCAAAAAAAAAAATGGCGTGAATTTAATTTATTTCATTTTTAAATGTAAAAAAAATAATATTGTCTAGTATTTAGCATAATTTGTAATTATTCAGTATAATAAAACAAAAACCCCTAATTTGTGCTTTGTTGTTTTGCTCTGACCTTGGTCACTCACAATTTTGTTGATAGGTCCCGACATCGACATTGATTGATAACAATTGAACCTGAGACGTTGGAGATTAATCAGGTAAAGTAACACTTAGCCTTAACAGGATACAGAAAAAAGGAGTTAACCCTTTTGTAGCAAAGAAACTTTGACGTGGAATAGAAGGTTTTGGAGCAGAGATAAATTATGAGCCAAATACATAAGACAAGCAATGGATTCATAAATCAAAATACATAACACAAAAGTAGCCTGAACCATAAATCATAAAAAACTTCCAAAACACAATTTGCATAAACCATAAATATAAATATGAACTGCTTTATTTAAGTGCGTGAGCCAAGAGTCCGATGCGAAGTTATTTAAACCAATTAATATAAATAAATATGCCTGGATAACAAGTATCGTAAATATATTTGAAATGACTTAAAAGTCTATATGGCCTCAGATGCCGAGAGACTTAAAGAGTAAAAAAAAAATTAATTTATTTTTTTTATTCCAAAAATTTTTGAAGGTGTTTTCATTTCAGACAATTAAATTCATGGAATTTTCTTACATAGTCTATTTATCTATTCCAAATAAATCCCTTTTGATTAATGATCAACTCCCCTAAAAGATAAATGGATGTTCTTAAACAGAAGTTAATTTTTTCGAAACGCACCCTAAATGATGTGGCAAAAAAAAAAAGAAAGGGAGGGAAAAGATTTGATCAGGGGTGGGTTGCAAAGCAATCTCACCGTTTATTTATTCTTTGAGGGGATTTTTGCAAGACGCCGAAGGGTCCGAGCAAGTCAAGCGCAAGGAGGATGCTCATCTCCTCTCTGTCAACTCACACCCTCATTTTGATTGATTCCAAACAGATTTATCCTAGAACCAATTAATTTTATTTTCACCCACTCTCTGTATATTTATATAGGTTCCAGGGCCTTCAATTGGTTAATTATGAATTTTTAAGAGAGAAAAGTCAGTTGATACATAACCTATATACACCTGCCAATTAAACAAAAGACACAAAAACCTGTTTTTAATTAAATTTATCGCATATTAAAATTAATATAGCAATTGATTTAACAGAATTTATTAGCTCTACCGGTTCTAATTAGGAAACAAAATGATCAATTATGGTCCTTGCGATAATAATAATCATGTGATGGAATGGAGAATTAAGGATTGGACTTATCTTCAACCTTGTAGAACGTATGAGTTTTTTGGAGTTATTCAAAAGTATAAAAGTAAATCAATCAATTGTATTCATATTCATCATATCTTCTAATCCACGTAAACTTTTGAATAAATAGCCACGTTTGACGTATTAAAGTTCCATTTTTCAATTATAGAGAGAATTAGGATTTTTTTCTTTCTAATAAAAGCAACTTTATGTCGAATATACGAATATAAGAAAATAACAACACTTTTCTTACCTTAATAACTCGAGGAATCTGAGGCTTCGATCTAGTCAGAGAGGTGATATTTCAGAAAATAAATTTTTCTTCTATAGAAAGGTGCAAAGAAATATTCAAACAAATATTTACAAAGTGAGGAAATTTTATTAAGACATTTTTTTTCTTTTATGATACAACAATCAAACATTGACTTTCAGTTAATAAGCAGATCAAAGAAGGATTAAAATTTTTTTTTCCAGAGTATTTATATTTATTAAATTTTAATCCATCATCACAGAATAAAATTTTTGTTACGTTTTTTTTGTACAAGATTCAAGAAAAAGAGAGACTGGATTTATTAGTTTTACCGGCCTTGATTAGTAAACAAAATGATAAATTATGTCACGGCCCTTGGGATGATAATAATCACGTGATCGAATGGAAGAATTAATGACTGGACTTAATCTTGAACCTTGTGTAACGCATCATCTACTTCTAAAGAGAAACTTTCGACATTTCGATGGGTTGCAAAAATATTATTCACATGGGTGAGAGAGAAGAAGGAAAGGTTCTCTCTGTTTTGTGGCGCCTCGTTGAACTAATGGACAGACAGAAGGAAGGTACGGCAAGTAGCAGTATATATATCGCACAAGTAACCAACCAACTCTGTCGTCCGTCCGAGAGAGAGAGAGAACTTTTAGCGTAAAACTCGGCAAATGTACAAAGTTTTGTGAATTTTGCGAAAAAGAGATAAAGAGCGTGACATTACGACACCCTTAAAGCAAAGGGAAAGGAGAGAGAGAAAATATTTTGCTGTTGTAATTTAGAATTTGTTCATGAATAAACCGAAGCAGCTGTCGCAAAAAGATATTTAGGGGAGTTGTTGGAATGGGAGGGGGGGGGAGGGGGGTGGAGTTAATGCCATCAGCTCAACAAATTGATATTTCATCAAGAAGAAGAAAACAAAAAATACAATAAGGTGAATAAAGTTTCTTTTTCACTTCAAAACAAATGAGCTGCTAAATTGAAGAGGGTTAATGATGTTTTAGTTTATACTGTATAATAAACAGTACAAAATTTTAACTTAAAATATGAAGAATCTAAATTAGAATCCGGATTTATGCTTTTATGTTTGAATTAATATAAATAAAATACACGTTTTTTTTTTATTAATAATTTTAGTCACAAATGAGTAATTTTAGATTAAATATCCTGAAAACGTCTAAACATAAATAAAACGTAAAATAGTGTATAAATGATTAAAGTTTAATTGCTCATTTATTTAATATATTCATAAATTCTATCTATGTGGTGAATGTATAAGAAGTTTTAGTTTATTTACCATAATCAGTGCGAAATATGCATAGAAAAACTCTTTTATATATAACTTTATTGTGGCCTGTTTATCTGCATTATTATCATCTAAAAATTCTCATATTGTGCGACTCTATCAAGTCCGAAATGATAAAATCCGAATTCGTAAATAAATTCTTGAATAATTCCATTTAAAAATTATTAATATTCTTCACAAAAATTCATTCATCTCTGGCAGTTTCAGAAATATTCAAATATCAAACCAAAGTTTCTTTTTATAAATATTTTCGCTTCTACCTAACCTATAGAAAAATAAGAATTTTTTCTACTTGTCATTGAGTTACAACCACATATACACTTAGATAATGTTCTTTTATCATCGATTATACCTATATATATATATATATATATATGTGTGTATATACACATTGGTAAAAATCATTTTTTGGTTTCTCATTTAGTCTTTTTTTTTTTTTTTTTTTGGAGGGCGTGGAAGGGCCAGGGCGTGGTGAGAGAATACACGCCGTGGTGATTATTATAAACAGTAAATATCTTAAAAGATTGTCAAAGCATGAGACTAATTAAAGACCAAAGGCCTAAGAAGATAAATTTTGAAAAGAAAAATGACGTTATGTCCAAGATGGTGGCACAGTCAAAATCAAATCAATATTTAACGGTTTTGAACCGAGAAATTGGATTTCTTTTTTCAAAATTTATCTTTACGATTTAATACACCCTAGCTTTTAAATAATCATAATATTATTATCATTATAAAATAATAGAAATCTAAAATAATAATTTCTTCTAAATGACTAAATATGTTTTAGTTACTGTAATAAAGAAAAAAAATCATTAATATATTAAATACTATAATCGATGCAAAATATGCAGAGGGAGAACTCTTTCGCATATATCTTTACTGTTTACTGTTTTTCCGCATTATTATTTACAAATTCTTTATATAAGAAAAAAAACATTTGGAAGAATATCTCAAATCAGTAGGAAAGATATCAATCAGGGATATTTAGGATTGAGGGTTGGAATTAATTTTGTCTGAAGCAGGAAGGGTTTTTTATTGTTTATACACGTATAAAATAAAAAATGAAAAAATAATTCTTTTTAGAGAAAATTATTAATTTATAATTCTAATATTTTTTTTTCTAAGAATATTTTAATACAACTAATAATACTATTTTTTTAATTCGATGGTCATTTATAATTCAGTCAATAAAAAACAACAATAATATGGAATTACCGTACATATAAACATAAAAATCGTTTTTCAACGACAATATAATAAAAACTAAATTAACACATCTCACTTCATTCTTTAAAAGTGAAAAAATAATGTTTAACAAAATAAGCGGCCACCATATTCGCTGGATTTCAATCCCATTAATTTTTTTACTATCCAGATACAACAAAGACAAATTCTTAAAAAAATTTTTATAAATTTGAAACAACAATTGAAGAGAGAGGAGAGATTATATTTCATGAAATAAAATTTTTATTTTTTATTTATTTTTTAAAAAACTTTCTAAAAAAGTCATTATAAAAAATATATTTATTTTTAGATTTTATAAATTTAAATAAAATTAAAAATACTAAAAAATAAAAAATAAAAATTTCCTAGGCGTATTTACAGTGCAATTTTTTTTATAAAAGTGGATGGACAATATTATTAGAGGCCTTTGGTCACATGTCTATGACATTTAGATTAGAAAGTAAAGGAGAGAAAGTGGAGGAATATTCACAGAAGAATAAAAATATTCAAGTTCACCAATAAAAAAACAAAAATAGTTCACCAATGGAAGTAGGAGCTTTTGCAGGCCCTGGCACTCCCACACCATTTGGTCTCCGTGAGTGGTGGACAGGGTCTTCCACCTCTTCTAGCGTGTTTCTTTACCTGGCGGTGTCTCTGCATCTCGCCGATCCCACAAGATTTTGAACAGGAGGACCACGATGACCATTCTGTGACTCGACAATCCCGAGGGGGTCCTGGAACACAGCAATTAGTCCATGATAATTTTGGAGAGACGATTTTGTTTGTTTTAAAAAACTAAGGAATTATTCTATATACAAAACTTACTATTTTTTCGTTGCAATGTTCCGCGCATCTTCACACTCCTAGATGCACCTTTTGATCCCTCATCCGTTTGTCTTTTAGGCGCCGAATAGCTTTCCAGGATGTTATTAAGAATGGCCCCTTTATCCCCCCTGGCGACGACATCCGACGATGGCGTTACTGCTGATGTTGAACTCGGCATGGAGGACATCAATAGAGGCTCTTCTTGACGTTCCTGTTCAATCTCTCGGCCAAGGTCTTCATTACCGTGATTGAATACACTAATTGCGTTGGAATCGATATGTTCCATTTGGAGTAGCTCGTAGCGATTGTCGTCGGCTATATGATGAAAACGTTCCGTCAGTTCGTATTCCTGTAACTGAAAAATATCCAAATTCTCAAACTTCCAAATGCGGATCATAAATCCTATATGAGTGGTCAACCACCTGTCTCAAGCCAACCGCAACCGCCACTGATAAACTTTATGATCAGCAAACATTTGGTCACTTTTCATTGCAGCTATAAAATTAGACAAACAGAACCATCAACTAAAGGACTTCTCCCTCTGAAAAATATATAAAACGCCACCTGGCAAACGCCAATCTTCCTCTTTCGTTGGGATTCCCGCTTTCTCAATAAAAATTTAAACGGTATATACGCCAAAGGCGGACCATTTTGAAAGTGTTAAGCATATTATTAAAAAAAAAAAAATATTATGTTAACAATCATGAGAAGTTGATCCAAGTATTTTCAGAGTGAAAACTCGCTCTTCTTTGAACTTTTATTCATTAAATTTCGGCACTCATAAATAGTTTTAATGTTTCAATAATTACGATATTAGTTTTATATGAATTTTTTTAAAAGTCTTTTTCGGCATCTCCGTCCATATTTATTTATACCAAATTGTATCCAATATAAATAAATTTTTGTTGCTTTGGACAGGAAGCGAACCTCTGACCTTTGGTACGACAAGCCAGACCTCTACCCCTGCACCAAGCGACAGGGCTATAGGAATTTTGTATATATATTTACTTGGCTCTCCTCTATTTCTATCTTTACTATTCTATTATTTCTATACACTTCTCACCCACCATTTCAGTCCCTTCTTAATGTGTGCCTAGCAATATTCTTGAAGAGACAACATTTTTTGTAAACAATTTAAGGACCAAACAAAAATTCAACTCATCATCAGACAATAACTTTATCAACAAGGAAGATCCTTTTTACATAGAATTTTATTGTTCCCAGTTTGCTTTTTTGAAAATTAATATAAATGAAATGCTAATGTGAAATTTATCAAATAAATAAATAAATAAATCACCACACTAAATACAATTGTAATTAAAAAAGTTTATCTTCTTCTTCTGAGCAAATTTTTTATTATAAAAAAAAATTGACAAGAATCAATTAATTTTAATTTTGGAAAGAGAGAGAGAGAGAGAGAAAGAGAAGATGAATGAGAGAGTAAATTGTCCGAAATATCTGAACATTATATTTTAAAATAAATGAATGGACTTTTTAGAGAAAGGCTTGGCTGCTTCATTTATTTCCTCTCTTGCAAGGTAGAGAAGAGAGGAATTTCAATTATAAAAAATATGATAATATTTTGATTAATTAAGAAGAGAATTTGACTGAATATCGCCCTCTTGGGTTTTCTAACCTAAATATCGTATAAAATAATTTTTTGATCATCAAATTAATGTGCGTGAATGATTTTAATTTACTTTTTCATCAAGGAATGTAAGAATCTCTTCCTCACTCTCTTAGGGAGAGCGTAGAGAGGACTCTTCTCTTACTTTAAGGAGGGAATTATAAGAAACTGCTGGTAAAATTATATTAACAACAGATTTATTTTTATCTGTTGAGTCAAGAGATATTTCGAAACTGTAGATTAACTTAAAATATTCGAATTCGAATTTAGGCTTTTATATTTGAATTAATATAATAATATTTTCATTAATTCTTTTAAAACAGTATAATTTGAGTATAAATAGCCTCAAAGCAAACAAAGTTCCAAATAAAATTATAATTATAACGTAACACTGAATATAAATGATTTAAGTGTAGATGCGAGATATTTTTTATTGTGAGGTGTTACAGCATAAGCCTTTTGTAAACTATAAGTCCCTCATGTTGAAATAGTTCCACATAAAAATAAATAATCTTCTTCCCAAAAATTCATTCATCTCTCTGGCAGATATCGAAAAATTCAAATATCAAACCAAAGTGCATTTTCTCTTATCCATAGATAAATAAGAATTTTTCACCTGCTTGAATGACAACCACTTGGATAATGTTCTTTTATGATCGATTGTATCTTTTGAATGGATCGAAATAGTAGAGTTGAATTTACTTACTTTGATGAATTGAAACGTAGCGATAGGCGGAAGTCGTTTCAAGTGTGGATAGTAGAACGAGCCGGCTGGATGTGATGGGTAATGACTTGTCATGCGATACACGATGCCTTGGGGGTCAGTTGGCCAATTTGGTGCCGTGAAAGTGAAGCCGTTATCAGTGCCTGCATCGAGGGGATCCGCCTCGAC
>JAAAKE020019083.1:0-10458 GCA_010014785.2 Anisolabis maritima
ATATAAAATATAAAAAAAAAAAAAAATAAAAAAAAAACAGGAGGAGGGGGGGGGGGGGGGGGGGGGGGGGGGAGGCAAAGCTGTTTCAAACAAATATAGGTGGTATAGTTGTATAATTTCCAGACCTAAAGCACCCAGCAAACGATAAATATAAATTCGAGTAAATCTAAGGAGAGTTGACTTCCGAATCAGGGGCACATCAGCAGTGAAAGACAAAACGTTTCACTTATCAAAACTCTGACTTTCAGAAATTAAACAAAAAATTTAATTTCTGACATTTGAATAGTAAAGTATAATAATTATATAAACCAATAAAAGCATCAGAACTTTAAAACGAGATACAAGTAATTTTTATTTTATTGTGAAAAGCAATCATGACCAGAAATAAATTTATTTATTTATTATTATTTATTTATATTTTGAAAAATAATATTGATTGTTTTGACGCTCTTATTGGTGTATATATTTTATTTTTAATTACAAATAATTCCCGTATAACAAAAAAACATTACATATTATATTTTTGTAATTAAAAGAATTTATTTAAGCAATTTTAATCAATTTATTGTAGAAGAAAACGTAAAATTCGATCCTATAATCGAAACCATTTATTTTTGTGGAATATCCAACGTATAAGAAGTATTAATAAAATATTCCCATAAAACAAAAATACCAATTAATAAATTAAGAAACATACAATCATATAATATATATATATATATAGATAGATAGATAGTAATTATTCTAAACTTTATAAAGGTAGATTTTTAGTACACTGATTTCATAAATTTTGGTACATTTTCATTTTTTTAAGAAATGCATTCCTGATTACGTTCTGTAATGTTCGAGGATTTCTCTAATTCTTAAAACATTATTAAAACGAAACACTAGGATACCACGTTATAATGGGGTTACGTGTAATTAAAATTGCTTTTTGTCTTTTCATTTGATCTTTAAATGAAGACAGGGGAGGAGAAACGATCCAGACACGAAGTGAACTCGCTCTGAAATTTATTTTAACTTTTTTTTTTTTAGGGAAGCAATTCCCCTTGATTTTGGAAGAAGAGGGAAAGTGTTCGTCTGGTCTTTAAAAAAAAAAACCTAGCAAAATTATTTCTATTATATTTGTATAAGCTAGCTTTTACTGATATTTTTAGAGATAAAAATTAAAAACCATTCAGTTATTATCGTAAATCGCTTTAATAACCTGGTAGAGGTCATATTTATTTTAGTATCAAGGAGATATGATATTGTCAATTCTAGATTGGTTTATTACTTTGGCTTAAACCTTAAAAAAATAATAAATAAATATTTTATTGAAAAATTATTCGTGTTCTCCCTCTGAAGGACATTTTCTTCTTTCGTAAAATTTTTCACCTTTTTTTTTTTTTTTTTCAAATACCCTGGAGAAAAAATTCAAAACGAAGGGTCGAGAAACAAAATAACCTTTTACTAATTTTATAAGTGTATTTTCTTCATCCTCTATAAATAGGGGTTAATATTTCAAAAGATAAAAATTGTTTAATATACTCAGAAGGTATAACATTTTGTAACAATACCAATTCATCCATCCAGCTGGTATCCTTCCCTGACAGCTCAGGAAATTAGGAAACTATTGCTTGTTCCTCTTTCTCATATTTTTCTCCTTCATTAATGAAAAAAAAAATTATATAATCTTTTATTTTCATTTCTTATTCTTAATAATTTTGTTTTTATTTGTAGGACGAAGGCGATTGTTCAGCATTCCTCTACATTTACGCTTATGTTTTGAAAAAACCACGTGTGAAAGCAGGAGGTCGTCGAAGGAGAGAACGAATGACTATAACCTTACGATTCCGGTCCTACGATAAATTCGCAGACAATCTTAAAGAAGCCACTCGATGGAGGACTGCTGTTCGATGGTTGGCTAGGCCGTCTCATTATTGCTCGGAAACTATAAATCTACGTTATTTACGCGATGGTGAGTTTGTCTTTTCCATTAATTTAAGTTCTAGATTCTTAAATTTACTCTTCATAAACAGTTTTTGAATTCCTTGGGCTCGCTAGCAGCAGCATGTTACTAAATTTATTTCATCCCCGAAACTATTTTTTGACCTCAACCGGTTCCATATTTTAATTTTTCACTCTAAGGATAAGAAGCGACGTGCAATTTTCATTGTTGGTATCTATTTCACTATCCAAAGTGAACGTTCTTGAATTTAGAATTTGGTAACGTCGGCTCGAACAAGTTTTAAGAAGCCGAACATGATCAGCTCGGAGTTGGGCTTGAGCTATTTGTTGCCGTGTATATGGGAGAGGGATTTTAGAAAAACTAAAAATTCTAATCGCCTTTTTATTTTATTATTTTTTTAATTACCCATCGTCACCTCTAGAGTATCTACAGTAATCTAAAGGGTATGAGGGAATTTGACTTGAACACCCACTTTGAGGATTTGCTGGGGATCTGATTCATTTCTTAATTTGCCCATACAAGTTAATCAACACTTCTTCATTTAATTTATTATCGTAATATTTCAAAAATTAAACATCATTTAACATCTATTTTATTTATTATCAGGTAGGATTAGATAATTCATGATTCAAAGCAATATTATATAAACATTTTTTTTAATTATGTTTTTCATATTCTGTAAGTATATTATGTATTTATTTGAAGATTTTTTAAAACAATAGTTGTGTTTAAATGTTTACATAATTAACTTTTTTTTTATCTTTTATTAAATTATATCTATATAGCATTTTCAGGAATTAAAAGATGATATTTAATATGTCATCTTATCATATTGTTTTCTTCTATATCCAACTAAAAAAAAAAAAAAAAAAAACCGGTACTCACAAATAACTGAAAAATATCTTAAAATATTTTATAACAAAAACATGTTTATAGAAATAGTGAAGGACCAACATTATTTATATCAAAATAACAAATAAATATCTGAAAAAAAATATTCAAGTTTTCTCAAACTACACTCATGTCACTTTCGGTATTCAATATCATCGGGAGGGATATATATATATAATTTCATCTCTATTTATTATAGACAAAATTAAGGCTCGTGAATGAATTTAAATGAAAACAGAATACATCAAAACAACAAGATGTCTCTTCCTCTTCGGTTTCTTTGAAAGAGAGATTTTTTTTAGCTTCCTCGACTTTTTAGATTTTATTTATTTTTTCCTCTCTCTCTATCAGGTTTTTCTTCTTATCCCAAGCGCTCTTCACCCCTCTTTTTCTTTTATATAGTCCCAAGACGCCGCCGTTTCTGTTCATTGAATGTAAGCTATTTCTGTAATTCAATGCAGAATTTATTTGAATCTTTCTATAAGGGAATTATTAGTTTCAAATGAAAGCATTTATTTTGTTCAACCAATTATTGATATGATATTTTTTTTTTTTTTTTTTTGGAACTTTCTATTATCATTTTTTTAGTCTTAAAATTGAAATACGTTTAAAATTACGCCTTAAAAAACGAAATTTTTATTTCCTGAATATATGTTGATTTATCTTATCAAAATCACTATCAAAGATATAATTATACTAAACAAATAAAATATTTTCGAAATCACAAATTATTTTTAACTCTTAGGTGTTCTTGTTCTTCTTCTTCGTAAGAATGTTGATCAGGAAGTTATATAAAAATTTAATTCTTTAGATTTCGACCCACCAATAAAATTTTTCTTCATTTACGAATGACTATCTAAGTGTCATTCATTTAATGTAATCAATTTCTAGTTGACCTCAAAGGTTATATGATTCATTATTGGAGAACTCAAGCTTTATATTTTAGTTTTTTCTTTATTGTCTTTAGCAGTGTATGACCCTTTCTCATCTTTTTTTATTTTACCCTTCTTCATGTTGGCTGCTGGTCAATAGTAAAATACATTTTTTGACACGTGAGAGAAAATTTTTACTCAGCTTCCATAAAAAGTAAATATTTATCATCTTTGATTGATTTTCAATAGTTAATGACGTCAATAATTCTGATGTCACAGACCAAATAACACTTTATTTCAAAACAATTATTTAGCTAAACATTTAACTTTAACCTTGGCCTTTATAAATAAATAAGTACGGAGTCTAAATGGCCTTCGATGCCGAAAAAGACTTTAAAAAAAAAACCTTGGCCTTAGTTGTTCGAGAGATTTTACTTCTCATATTATGATATAAAATGTCAATGAAAAGGAAAGTTTAAAAAATTGAACCTCTTTCCTCCCTCCTCAAAATTGCAAAAAAAAAAAAAAATTATGTATGCATATTATGTTTGTTTAACTCCTTAACCGAATTGAATGAAAATTTCTCGTCTACTTTCCATGCCATTTATCACGAATGAGAGAAGAGGCAGGGCGGCCCGTCGTACGGCCAGGTGCTTGATTGAGGGGAGGTGAAAGACTGGCTTATGGGGATTGTCAGCCTTAGTTCAGTTGCACATAAAATATTATTAAATGAATGAAACTTTCCCTATTAATAAAAAATGAGAACAAATAATCCAAGCAGAGATGAGAGAGTATGTGGGATGATGGATGGATTCAATTTTTATGACGGATTTCCCCATCCCATAGGTACTTAGGCCATCACGATTTGGATACTTTGTGCCTGTTACTAGAAGTGAGATTATCTCCCACTTTCCTACCCAAGGAGGAGAAAAGTAAAGGTAAAAGGTGGTAAAGTTGAATAATTTTTTGCGGCAAGCATACTCAAACCTGAGTTGTGTTGCCACTTCAGATTCGTAATACGAAGCTTATCCGCTTAGCTACTTACCTCCTCAGGGCATGTGGTAAAAATTTTTGATAATTGTTGACCATTTTCATAACAATCAAAAAATTTATCGTTTTATGACATATCTATTGAAGAGAAACAGAATAAACTTTGAATAATTATTGTCCAAAGGGAGACGGAATGAAATTTGAAGACAGTGGGGGAAAGTGTTGCAACTTATTTTAATTAATTAATATTCATTTTTTTATATTATTTTACTTAAGAGTGTATTAGTAAAGTGTTAATTAATGACGCGAATGATTATTTGCTAGTCTCATCAGATTTTTTTCTTTGGAGATAAAAATTATGTGCGCACTTTGATATTTTTTTTCAACCATGCTGATTGTTCACACTTGATTTATGCTTACAAGTTATCAGTATTTTAGATAGATCTTTTTTAATAAGATTTATAGTTGTGGATATTGATCTATCTTATTCCCCAAGTCGAACTCAACTATGGAAACTAAAACAATTAGAACCAACTAAATAAATTTAAAATTTCTTAATTATTGTTCTCTCAACTGTACGGCAAGACTACAGCTTTGCCAGTGTTGTGCATCATTGACGTATAGTGCTCGCACCCGGAGTGTTTTTTTGAAAATCTAGTAACGATGGTTGGAAGACTGTCAACTCTCCTCCCCTCCATTCCATTTCTCCAATAGCGAAGAGGGTAGATGGATGGATTGATATAGGGCCACTCATTAACTATATTACTGAGGGTGATATCGGTGATTTCTCTTTCTTTCCTACCTCATGAGGAGAATTCTGGCAAAGTTAGAAATACTTTTTTGCGGTAAGCCAGACTCGAAACTGAATTGTTTTTAACTCTAGATCCGTAATCCGTTTTAGCCACTGCCTCCTCCAGGTCGAGAAGGTTTCCTCTGTCCGTTGTATCAGAGGGCTCGCTTCATGATCTAAGGAATACTGGTTCGTTTCCTGTCATAAGCCAAGAAATTTATTTAATTTATATTGGCTACCAAATGATTTAAATAAATATGGACCGAGTCTAAATGGCCTCAAATACCGAAAAAGACGTTCAAAAACGAGCATTTCCTCATTGTCGTTTCCAAAATCCTTATAAGATCCGCTGGGAAGCTTTTTCTCAAACAAAATATTATTAAGATTAAAAATATATATAATTAATATTATATCTCTGAATTTTAGAAAATATATAATTATTATAATAGTACAAGATAAATATAGGCTTTTAAAAAAATAAAGAACATCATGTTTTTAAAACAAATTATCATGGAAAAGTTTCATGAGTCACTTGTTAATGCCTTTTACGTCAATATATCCGAATATTAAATATTAATAAACTGGAGCGACTCAACCCATAAATGGAGCAAAAGGAAGTTAACACACTATGTGTGTTTTGTTAAAGGAAGAACGGATATGAGATGATTTTTTCACAATTGAGATTTCATCGAATAATCTCAGATTGACTTCCTCTTATCGAAAAATGTGATCTAGAAAATTTCCTAGAGCCTCCCTCCCACGCGTATCTCCAAATTAGAGTTCCTTACTTCTGTGAGAGCTTCTTTATTATTTATTTAATAAAGGAAGAAAGGCATTTGACATAATGAGATTTCTTTTCAAAGGCCAACACGCAAAATTATAATAAATTCTTTAAATAAAAATTATTATTAAAGAATCCCTTTTAATATACCTTTATAAAAGAAAAAAATGTAAGCTTTTCGTGATACATGCAAAAACCCCGAAAACTCAATCAAACAATGTTTCTTAAATATTGACTGTTTTTATCCAAATTTGCTATGAGGAAAATTTAACTTACGTGTTTGGCAATAGTCAAAGGAAGGAAATGGAGAGTTATTAAAATAGAATTTCTGGTGTGTTTGGGGGCTCTTCCTGATGATGTTTGTTACGTAAAATTTTAGTAATAATAATCCCAATTAATTTTAAAAACCTGATTATATAGGCAACCATTTAGTAAGATAAGATAAACAATTCAAATCATTAATGGACTCTACTAATTTATTTTTTGAATTGATTTTCTACTTTGAACTACTTCAAATAATAATTGTTACAATATTTACATTTTTTTTATAATAACTCTTCGGGAAGTAGCAGAAAATTGAACATGCTTTTATGAAGGGTTCATGTTTCAATTGTTTGATCAAATAGCCGATTATGCAAACGTCCTTGTAACGTAATAAGTCACTTGGAGCCGGATCCGCCTTTTTGATCCCCACTTATATAAAAGGAATATTTTATTTTGATAGTTTGGGAAACCCCTTTTCCTTTGTTGAGGATTCCATTTATATCCGCGCTTTTTTTATTTAATATTTCTAATTCATTCTATTGTAATATACTAATCAGTAGAACGTATACTTGATAAACCTTTTCTGGGTCACACGAATTTTTGATTAAAGACTTGGCCCGTAACTCCACAATTTAAGTCACATCTATTAATGAATCGTTGGGATTTTTGATTACGAGATAATAATAATAGCTTTTGCTCGGAAATGGTATCTTTTCACTGTTTTAGCTCTAATAAAATTCTTACGACAAAATTAAATGAGCAAATAATTTCTGTCTTTAATTCATATAAAAATGAATTTAAAAAAGTGATTTAAATAAGTTTTGAATAAAAAAAATACTTGCAAAATATATATATAAATAGCCAACCTCTAAGAGGTGACACATCTGGTGACCACGAGCTAAGACGGGTATTTATTCTCTGGCTTCAGTCTTCCCAATCTCTCATTAATTGACGTGACAGGCTGTGCGACGGACCAGCTAGGTCGACCCATAATCAAAAACAAGGAAAAGAAAAATCACCCCTAAAAATATTTTTCTACATTAGCGCCCAGGAAGCAAAGAAGAATGAACTGTCACTCCAAAAGTTCTTTTCTTGTTAGAAAATTAGAAATTATTTATTATTTATTAAAATTAATTAGGCTATGTCATTTTTATTAATCTTTCACATTGCTAATGGTCCGGGCGATTTATAGACAATGTTCGCTATCCGATCATCGATTTACTATAGATATATTTTTCTCATCTTTTTGCGCTTCTTGTATTTGATATCCAAACATTCACGAATGTGTTCTTTTGTTCCGATTTGTTGCCACTCCGAACCGATCACCCAGTGCATTAAAAAAATTTAGAAAATTTAAATTCTAAATTATCGAAAGAAAATCATAATACAAATTGAATTTCAAACTTCAATTTTCAAACACTTTAGCATCCTAATTAATCTTGTTCTAAGTAAATAAATCTCTTCTTTAAACAGTAAGGGGCGGAGGGAGAGAGCCTGCCTACTCCAAATGACATCCATAATGTTCTTTTTTTCATCCTCTTCTACTTTGAATATAGGCTAAGGGATTTAGGATATTTTCTTTATTTCCCAAAAAGATTCCTATGCCCCGACGACCAAAACTTTTGTTCACGAAATAAATTTTGGGAATATTTCCATTATTATTATTATGTGTTTCTTCCTTCGAACCTTTAGAGTTCTTCCATAGGTTTCCCCAGAGCTCCGATACATCTAGCTTCTCCTATGGACTTGTTTATTTCCAGCGCTGCTCTCCCAACCAGGGTAGTCAGCAGTCACTGGAAACCGATATCATGTTGGCGGAGTAAACGGAGCGAGCCGAGCATTACTGCCTTTTGCATCCGTCCTGCAATATTTTCTACATTCTGATTGTAGGTCGGAATGATTTTCAGATTAGAGAGCAGCGAGTCATTCTTATTATTATTATTATTAAATATTTTTTTTTTAAATTATTTTTTTGAATAAAGGAGGTATTTTATTTTTATTATCAACTACAAATGGTAACCTTGTAGTCATGGCCAACCTGTTAGTATGTACTCTGGATAGGTGACCCCGGGGAACATGTTAACATGTTATTATTTCAAGGCCTCAGATATTTTCCTCAGTTTACTTGTTTTTTTTTTTTTTTTTTTTTTTCTCTCTCTAAAAAATGTTTGCAATTTCACTATCTGATGGACAAATGAAAGGAAATATGCCTTGATCTAACATTTATAATGATTGCATAATTTTATTTTCATATGTATATTGCTTTCTTTATTGAATTAATAAGTTTTTAGTTATAATTAGACTATTTTAAAATAAACAATTTTGAAGGTAGAGGTTTCGCTTCCTATTCTGATCGGGAAAATTATATTGGCTAATAAATATGGACAGAGTCTAATGCTGAAAAGACTTAAAAAATATTTGAATGAAATTTAAATCCGGGAATCCCGTTCCTAACTCAAAAAATATATATATATAAAATTACTCAAACTTGAATGAATAATATTCATACATTCATCAAATCTCACTTTTAATTAATTTATCAAAACCTTTTAAAGAATAAAATTCTTCTGTATCCTTCGTTCAAAAAATTGTCTTTTTCATTTAGACTCCGGCTATATATTTAAATTAATTGATAGCTAATATAATTCTATTGCTTATAACTGGAAACCAACCGCTGACCCTTAGATCACGAAGCAACAAGATCTCTCTACCTCTGGGTCTCTCTCATTCAATAAATTAAAAATAATTTTCGATTTTGTTTATTAAGAATACTAAAACTTTTAATAAGCTATTAATTTTAAATTATATAGGTAGATGAAAATTCCTTTTCATTAAAGGTAATTTGAGGTGCATGTTGGCCACTTTCATAATGCAAAAATGAAAGCCAAAAAATTAACATTTCCCGCTCCTCTATTAATTATTACTACCATTTTTTCACTTAAAAACATCTAAAGAAAGAACAAGTCAATAACCACAAGTTGGCTGCATTTTTTTTTTCGGAGGAAAAATCTCGTCCTTTTTTTTACTTAATTAAATTTTTCTCTTCTCGTGCCAACTTTTTATCTAATTTTTTTTTTTTTGTCATATATATGCATTTATTTATTTAAAGTTTTTAGTTTTTATTTAAAATTTCAGAGGAAAGAATATATAATATAAATTTTAAAGCTATAAATATGTTAATAGAATAATGTATTTCTTCTAATTATCCATTAAGACGAGTCCAAAGATATAGGTTGTCCAATTACTTTTGAGGGGAGGAGTATCATATATTAGAGAGAGAGAGAGAGAGAGAGAGAGATAGTTCCCTTTCAGAAAAAAAAATTCCTCACTGCCCCCTATAAATAAAATATTTTATGAACAGCAAGAAAAGCGAAAGGTAGTTACTTTATTTCTGTAGGTAATCTCTCCATTCTAAATAAATAACGGAAATAAGCCACCTTGGAGCATGAAATAACAAAATTATTTAATAAAATCAAAATAGACACACAACATTAAAATAACAAAATATAATTTTAATGCATATTTAATAGCATTAAAAATTATTTTATTTTAATTTTAGGTATATTATATTATACTAGCATAAAAAGTTTCCAACTTAAAGCTATTTCTGTCTTTCACTTCCCTTTATTTTATAGAAGGTCCCCTCGATTGTCCTCCTGAATCATTTCAGCGCCCCTAGGGAGGCAATATCGCCCACTTTGGAAATCTTTAGTATAAGGAAATAAATAAATAATTACAAAAGAGGAAAACAAAAGAAATTCTGGAAAATAAAAAATTACATCAGTCTTTATTTCCTGAACCGCTTTACATGATAATAATTCAATTTTAATTCGTATCATTATTTCCCCCTAAAGGTATTATCCTATCGATCTAGACAGTGACTATGCCACATAGCATTTCAAAAGTTAGGGAGCACAAA
>JAAAKE020019094.1:0-10458 GCA_010014785.2 Anisolabis maritima
AAATATATATATAATTTTTTGAATTAAAATTTTGCATTTAATTAAAAGTCTATTTGATATATCTATATGGAATATATTTTCTTCGAACCCTTGCACAATTAATCTGCCCAGCTACATCTCACTTAAAATCATATATAATTATCATTTATTTTTTTCCCATACCTTATGAAAATTATTCTTGCTTCTTCATTGACGTAGCAATCGGAGTGCAAAACTATATCTAGAGATCTCAGGCATTGCTTTTTACTTGTAGAACAATTTTGTCACTCGAACAAGTAACAGCACTCTACACAAGCTGACAAGCATTGACGGGCATTTACATACAAGCACGTATATTAAATACACAACAAACTGACCACTCTGCACTTTTTCTCAATGCTCTATCATTTGAGTTCATATTCTCTAAATAGACTGATGATGGTATTAAAAAATTAAAGCCGAAACGTCTCAAACATGAGAGTTTTAATATCGTAGAGACTTCGCTCCTAGCTGCCTGCATTGTACTTTTTACTTTATTTTACCTATATATTTATTCTATAATATGAGATAGAGAAAGTAAGGCGGTCGCAAAAAAATTCACTGTTGCGATTTCAACTGAAATACACGTTTTTTACACCATTTAATACCAAGTGTTGATTCTCACATCATTAAAACGTTGGGAAATTTAAAATCAATTTAAAATATCATCTCATATTTATTTTTATTTTTTATTAAAAGAAATACAAAACTATTTAATAATAAAGAAAAAAAAATAATAAAATAAAATAATTAATTTTTCGCCTATTAAATCTATAAATATACTATTTAATAATATAGACAAAAGATATTTGAGGGTTCAAATAGATTTATAAGGCCACCAAAGACGTCCTTCTTTGACTTTGAATTTTCTGGAGGCAACAGAGACCTTGGTTTTCGTCTCAGTTTCTTTCTTAAAAAAAATTTGCCTTAGTAGAGTCAAAGTTCACGTTTCATATTATAATTCCTCCCTAAGCTACAAAGATTTTAGTTGAGGCTTCGAAACATCTGGCTCTTTAGAGAGATTATTCAAAAGGTCAGAATAGGGAGACCAAATCCTCTTGATGTGTGTGTGTGTGTTTTTATGTCTATATATGCGCCTAAATGAGAAACAAACAAAAAAAGAGTTTATATCAATATTTAAAATTTATTTTTAATTAATAGGATATAATCTATCGAACAAAATAATTTCCAATTAAATAGAAATTAATTTTCGATTTTATTTTCAATTTACACCTTGAATAATAGCCAATAAGTCTCCAAACTCTCACTAGTTGGCGGTGCGGAAATAACATTCCGCCTTGCGACTAACTGATTTATCGACATTTGCTATCATTTTGTTATTTGACCTTATAAGTTCAACTATAAATGAAATTTTTTTAAATATCTTTAAAAATTCATTACAAACAAATATAAAATATAAAATAAATGAGCGAGATAATTGATTTGACTTTTGATTTTTCAATAAAAAATATAAATTTCATATATGATGAAGACAGACCTTGCATACGATTCATATTTTTCACAAGTTTTTTAATTTTCTACAAGAAAATTAAAAATATATATATAATGCAGGGTAAAATGCAAAAAATTTCAAATGTAAAAAGTAGAAATAGAATTAAAAAAAAAAGTCAAATTTCTAAAAAATCCGATGTGACTAAACGCACATCGCACAACTTAATCTTACCCAAAGTAAGGAAAGTTGAGTGATGTACTGCTCCCTAGGTAGCCATTTAATGTCAATTTAATACCAATTTATTCGATTTCGTTCGAGTAGTTTAAGAAACAGAGCGGCCACTCCCGCCATTTACCCAAAAACTGCAAAATACTACATCAGTAAAGTGGGCCCCAAACAATTTTGGGCGGATAAGAGTTAATACATTTCAAAGATCATTTAATAAATAATTGATTTATCAATATATAATCAATCAAAATCGTTAGATCTAATTTTGAGAAAATCGAAAAAATGTACAATCAGTACTAGTACTCTTTGGCCGATTTTATTCAAAAGCTTCGAGATGCAAGCGACGAGGGCACCCTTAAACTAGGTACTGATCTATGAAATATATACCAAGCAAATATTGCGATCGCCAAAAAAATTAATGTCGAGATTTCAACTGAAATACACGTTTTGAGGTCCCTTATGTCTAAAAGAAAAATGGGTCTCGCAAAGTTTTTCAAAACGTGTATTTCCGTTGAAATCTCGACATTAATTTTTTTGGCGATCGCAAAATTTTCTTACTATATATCTGTAAAAAAAATAAAAATCTTCCTCTTCTCCTCTACTATATTTTAATATAAACAACAATTTTGCTTACACTAATAAATATTGCAAATGACATATAATACTGAGAATTTACAAATGAAATGTATAAATAAGATTATATAATAACAAAAAAAAAAATAAAAAATAAAAAAAAACGCTTATCTGAGTAAAAATAACAAATGGATTAAAAATTTAATGAGCCCGCAAAATTTTATTTTTATTCATGTATATTTTTACTTTCTCTTGCCTATATATGAAATATATAATGAGAAAGTATTACGATCGCAAAAAAAATCGATGTCGAGATTTTAAAAGAAATATAAATTTTGATTTACTTTTTCTGGCATTTTCATATTAAATGTTTTTGTCATTAAAAGGAATTATTAAACTATCTACATGTGAAAATTTAAAATATTTCTTTTTTTTAAAAGTTGACATATCGATTGATACGGAGTAGAATCTGTCTGTATCTTGAATCGAATTTGAGGGGTCGGCACCCCTTCCAGCCACGTGTCCCGGATGACGTCATCTCTCCACAGCTGTCAAGTGGAGAAAACAAGGCTTATTGGTCGTTTTATCAGCCCTCGAAGTGAACGAGTCATAAATTAAATAAACCCGTCTCAAATATGGTGTTTGCCAACGCACCGGGATACATTTTTGAAACTGACCTATTTATATAAAAAAATAAATAAAATTTAAAAAAAAAAAATGTAATAAAAATTCCCATCTCAAACCTTGGATGGATATGATAGATTTCCAATAGGGACATGTTTGTATCAAGGCTGTCTGTTTATTTTTTGTTTAATGACATTTATTAGAATAAAAATAAAAGGCTGACAAAAGCACACAATTTTTGTGGAATAAATGAGAAAAAAAAATGTTGACAGATTACGTTATTGGTTTAAGATATCTGAGATATTTCATAATAATAACATTAGCAAAAAAAAACTCTCTGAGTTTTATTTATATGTGTTCACCCCCCCTCTTTCCTCTAATGATTTTCAAAATTAATTTTAAAGATAATTTTTAAATGGCTTTAAGCGTTGTGAAAATGAGCAGAATGGGATTTTCCTTGATAAAGCTTTCGTTTTGCCTTCTTCTACATAATATATTTCCGCTATTTACTACATACTATATATTAGACATCTCTGATTATGTAAGAGAAAGCTCGAGCCTTCCTGTTCAGTCGATGTCAGCCTTTCCTGTATTATATAATCAAACGATTTTCTTTTAATAACAAAGTCTATGAAAAACCATCGACGAGAACAGAAGATGAATTTACACGTGGATAAAAAATTCCATTTTTTAATTAATCATTTATTGATTTATTTTATAAATTTTTGTGTTGCCTATTAATTTAGTGAATTTGGGCTATTACTCTGAGACCCACTTGGATGATGACTAACAGAGTTAAGACTGGCATTTCTTCGACCAGTCTTTTCGCCTCCACTTGTTGTTATTCTTCTCGATCGCAACTTTTTTTGAGTCGACCCCCCGATTTACTAGAAATAAAATAAGGATTCCATTACGTCTCTCTTCCGGGTTGGGTTCTATTCAAAAGTTATTTCTGGATAAATAAAAGCAAGTTTTTAGTAAAAACGAAATTTTGTATAAAATATGAGGTAATCTCAAAGTCCAAATTAGAAGAATTTGTATATCCATATGAACAAATTGCTTGTTCCACTCAATGAGTCCTATCAAGTTGCACAACTTTTTTTACTTCCTTCCATATCACCGATAGCAGTATTTATAATTAATTCAATTTGTAAACAATTATCTGCGCGTTTGTTCTTATGATATATAATTTATTCAGATGAATTTTTGAATGGAGTAACTTTAAAAATTAACTGCAGATTCGGGCGCTAATACAGGGGTGTACATTTTTTAGTTAAAATTCACTGGGGATCGAAACTCGCAATTAAAAAAAAAAATTTTAGCAGAGGAAGAGTTCTATTCTATACCCTTCCCCAAACTTTTTCGGTGTGGCGTAGCTAGTCCGTCCCGGCTGGTATATTTTAGAGGCGGCAATTTTGACTTTCACTCATAAAAAAGGTAAAAAAAAAATCGAAAAGATAAATTTGGTTGGACTCGGGCGGCAAACTCCCGGACAAAACCTAACTATGCCACTGTCTGAATTCATTCCTGGTTTAACCCCATCTCAAATAAAACCCTTTCCGCCTCTGAATGGCTACGACAACGACACACTTAAAACGATAATAAAAGAACTGTTCAATCATATTTTTTACAAAAACTAAGGAATTTATTAAAAATTTCTTTCACAAAAATAAATATTACCTGAAAAGTTTGTATCTGAATTTTAGTAAATAATATTAGTAATTAATTAAATATTCAAAATAAACTGAAAAATCATATTAAAAAAAAAACACTTATATGGGGATACGAATAAAAAATTGATATAATTAAGACAATAAATAACTCACTAAAAGCACAAGCCAAATGGAAAAATAGGCAAACCATGTTGGAAACCATCATTAAATAAAATAATATAATATTGTATTATAATATAATATAATATAATATAAACAGCTGATATATTTTTTTCTAGCACCGAATTAAGATTTTATTTGAACTTTTTTGATCGCATTACAGTATTAATATGCCACTGCTTTCACATAACATCTGATATTTGCAAATTTTATTAAGATCAATGTTGAAGTGTTTTTTCTTACAAATAGATAAAAAAATTAGTCATGACTAAAGCGATTTTTTTTTTTAAATTGAAAGTGAAATGATATCGAAGTAAGATGAATATATTAAAAAAATAATTTCACGTTTTGGAAGAAATCATGGAATAATATTAAATGATAAAGACTTTCTAATGTTCTATTTTAAAGGTTTTTTTCCTTTAATAAGGAATTCATTAATTAATATACGTAATTTAAAAAGTAAAAATAGAGAACTTTGAATCTATCTTTATTTTAAAGAATTATTAATGCGTCATCTGGCAATTCTTTGAAAAAATTAATAAGCAATTGACGTATTTTTATTAAAATACTTTCAGTTTTACATATAATTTTTTAACTTTGAGAAGGAAGATGGAGAGAGAGAGCAGGAGGCACCGGGTTCAACTCCCAGAGAGAAAACGTTTCGACCATTGGGTTATCCTCAGTATATAGAAAATTAAATTTTTAGTAAAAATTACCATTTGATTAAACTCAGTTTATCAATAATAAGATCTACAGCATTTAACAAATATTTACGTGATAGCATCCAAGGCTCAGAGATAAATGATAATTTTTTAAGAAATCTTTTTTGACTATCATATGAATTCGGCACTAGAGCTTTCTATTCGTTTTGCCTAATAAGGAGATAATTTATAGTTTGTTTGCTTTTTTTTTTTAACTAACTTAAAAAGTGTGTTATTGTATTCTCTCTACCTGTCTGTAGTCTATGTCTTTCATATTTTTTTTTGGAATTTCCAAATTTTGACTTCAGATTCGGATAAAGCAACTAAAATCGCGTACAAATCTTAAACAATTTTAAAATTGGTCCATGACAACATGATCAAAATGGCCACCGAAATTTTATCCCATTTTTTCGTTAGATTCTATAAATCCACGCTAATATTTTTCAATTGTTGCGAGAGAAGCGAGATATTGAGTAAACTATGCGTTCAGATATGGAATTGCGAGGGAAGCGAACCCTTGCGCAGATTGAAGTTCTTTGCGCTAATGCAACTTTGCGCATTCCCGGAAGTTCTTTTTTTATTAACACCAAGATATTTCAAAAAGTTAAAAAAAAATTTTATTTTCACGAACGGTTTCCGTCTATATTCAGCCCCTTCAAGTTGACATACAGCAATTTTTTTTATACATTTCAATCAATGCATATTTCTAAATTTTTATGAAGAATTTTTTATATATACATATAAGTCACTTTTTTACCATGATTTAATGATGTCGTCAAGGGATCATATGCTAAAACAAAGTTTATGCATACCTCATAAAAATTTATAAATATGCATTGATTGATATGTATAAAAAAAAGTTTCTCTATGTAAACCTGAAGTGGCTGAATATAGGCCGAAATCGGTCTGAAAATAAAATTTGTTTTTTTAATTATTATCTTATTTTATCTTAATGTTTACAAAAATAAAACCCAAACTATAAATTATTCTTTTCACACCAATTAATCAACTTTTAAAAATAAACAGATAAAACATTTTATTTATCTCTAGGTTCATGTGTGGCGGGCCTTTTATTCCCAAACCTCCTTTCAACTGAAAAATTAGAAAGTTGATAAAAAAGATATTTTATAAAAATCAATGAAAAACCGCCACTTCCTGTGTCGGTATTGAGATGTTTTATGGTCAGTAGGGGCTTCTACTTCATATTTCAAATAGCTCCTAGACTGACTGAATTTCGTAACAGACCTTGAGAAGAATTCTAGGCCCAAGAATTGAACCTGTTTCTCCGTATAAGACATGTGTGTTTGCTACACCGAGGAGAAAAAATTAAAAATAAATCCAATATTTTCATCTTTCAAAAATTTAATTAACATTCTAAATCTTAACGGTGTAAGGATTAGCCAATATATATATGTCTGGGGGCTCTTTTTACCCGGTATTGCATAGCGTGTTAGTGATTTGCAGCTAAATATAAAAATTAAACTTAAACAAAAGATAGAAAATTAAAATATAGAACTCCATTTGATACCAACAATTTTATTAAAAAAAAAATTGAATTTTATAAAAAAAAAAGATTTCCATTAGTTATTAAATTTTGTCAAAAATTTACAGATATTTTTCATTTCATTTATCCATGGTTTAATACAAGCATAAAACAGTATTTTCTTTATGCGACTTTGTTATTAAGTTTTTTGTTTATTTTGAATTCTAGGAACTCCTGGTATTTGGGCAACCAACGCGACAATACAGAAAGAGATGAAACGATAGCAAAGAAAATGTGGTGGGAGCTGCTTATCTCCTCTGCCTTCTATTAATATATCTCCCTCTCGTCACTCACATCATGGCTGAGAGAGAGCTCCTATATTTTTCAAATGAAATCATTGTGAGTTAGAGACTTTGAACAGAAGACGAGCCAACAAAGCCTCTCTTCCCCCCTCCATTTCACTTCATTTACTCTCCTCCAGGAACGTATCTAAAGGGGGAATGGGAGAGGCTCCCTCCCAGGCCGTATTTAGTTTGGAAATTTCGTTCTGCTGGATAAAATAAACTCTATGCTATTGAACTAAATAAAAGGATAAATAAATTTAAGAATGGTAGCTATATTTAATCCCCGATGAATAAAAATATCATCCCCATTTCAGAAAAATGGTGGCGAAAAGATACCCTCACCAAGAGCATCTAAGCAACTCGCTACAAGTCTTCAATCACAAGAAAGCTTAAATGAAGAAAAGTGAAGAGAGCAAAGACTAGCTAAGACATTTCTTAGGAAGATGGGAGGAAACCTTAAATTCCAAACATATATATCTAATTTCTAATGTGGACATCAACTTCGTAAATATGTCAACAAAATTTTAACTTGTTTTGACCTTTTTTTAAAGAAAAAATAGATCTTATTTTGCCAACTAAGATAAAATTTGACATATCTAAGTGAGCCGGAGAGCCTTTTAGCTGAAGCCCTCTCTAAGGACGGATTAACAAATAGACAAATGTCTAGGGTTCTAAATCCTTAAAGGCCCCGATGAAGTCAACATATAGGTTTCGGGCTTATTTTTTGTGCACCACTCCATAATAAGGCCATAATATGGCCGCATTTTCAATTTTGCTTTGGTTAATCAGCCATTGTACCTATTATTATTTATAATATTATATTAAAATGAACACATTTTCATATAATAGGAGAAAATACAATAATCCTATTTTTAAATTTTTCCTTTTATTGCATTAATATAGCCTTATATAATTTATTACAATAATAAGGTGAAAACATAGGAAAATATAAAAAAAATGTTATATTTATTTCTTCCTTTCATATCATGATATCATCGTTTTTTTAATTAATTATCTCATTACCATTTATTAAATAATAAATTAATTTCACGATTTTATTTTTTTAAGTTTTAAATTCATAATAATAAAAAATTATTGAAATAATAATTCTGTGTTATCATTTTATTATTTTTCCAGGTGGTTTCTGAAATTTTGAAATTAAAAGAAATAAAAGTTAATTATTGAGCAATCGACCATAGAGCTTTCAGCTTTTGAATAGCTGATCCCTTTAGTCATTGCCACCTCGTTGCTCACTTCAGCCAGGAGACAATCAACAAGCAATTAATCTATGTTCGTGTTCCTAATTAATTCTCTCCCAGCGAATCTTTGACGCCTCCATTCAACTTAATACGCTACTAATACATTCTATTTTACATTCTTTTATCTATGTATACAATTATATTTCATATTTTTTATTACATAAAATATTTAAAAAAAAAATGACTTGTCATATTCACACATGTTTTTCAAAAGTGATACATATTGATATTGAATATAATTACTTCTCTCATTTCTCATTTATTAATTATTTAATAATAGTAATTATTAATAATAAATATTTATTATTCAAATATTAATAATAATATAAATAATAATTTAAGTTTTTTTTTTTTAAATTATGTAATTAGAATCAATAGGAGAGGAGTTAATCATTGTTCACATGATTGGCCAACCACCCAGCTACCAGCGCTGACTGACTGGCTCACCACCATGGTCGCATAGCTCACTTCACTCAGGGGTAGTCAACAATTAACCTACGTTCATGATCCTAATTAATTCTCTCTCAGCAAAATATTTTAGGCCTTCATTCAACTTCATTCGGTATTTATACATTCTATTTTACTTCTTCTATTTACCTATTTAGGCTATTATATTTAATATTTCTTATAACATGTAATCTGTTAAAAAAATCGAATCTAACAATTATTTTTCAATAGCCATAAACCTATACATTGATATAATTAAATCTTTCATATCTCATTAATTATTTAATAAAATAATAATAGTAAAAATTAATAAAATAATCATTTTGCTTTACTTTTATTTTTACAGTTGCCCTTTGAAATGTTACAATATTGAAATTAGAGCCACTAAAAGAAGAGATAATTAGAAATCACGTGATTGGCCAACCGAACAGCTTTTATCGTTTGAAAAGTTGGCCTATCGAGCTCATAACTACCGTTGCGATGCTCGCTTCATTCAGGTAGTGTCAACAATTAATTCATGTTTATGTACTTAATTAATTCTTTCTCAAAGAATCTTTTACGCACTCCCCTCCCCCCCCTTATTTCGATGTATATATATATATATACATAAATCTCTTCTATTTTACATTCTTTTATAGCGGCACAATTAACAAGTCATCAAGATTTAATCATTTATTTCGAATTTTATCAAATCTTTATTTATTTTGGTTATTAAGTTGCTAAGATTCTAAAAATTTATATACATTAAACATGCTTTATTTTTGTTATTTATAAAAAAATAATATTAAAAAAAAAAAAACATTTTAGTATGAAAAAGTTTTTAGATCTTCCTAATCTTTATTATTTTCTGACTTTAATGACCTCCTCTAAACGATTGAACATACCCACTTTTTTTTTTTTATTTCATTCTGTGGGATATTTTGCCACTTCTAAAACGGCACAAATTACTAGTAAATTCAATAGATGAAAATTTACCGAATAATTTAACTTTAATTTCTTTAAAATTAAAATTTGCCTACTGAATTAAAATAATCTATTAAATGATATTCTTGAAATAATAAATAAAATCTAGATGGGCAGTTAATTGTGCGGCTGAGTGTATGTATATATTTTGTTTTTTACTTAAAAACTGATTTAAAAAATGCGGATCAAATATTTTTCAAACTCTTCAATTTGTCATAAACCTTTTTTAAATTATATTTTTTTATTTTATATATATATTAATTTTTATATTTATAAATTTCCATTTCTTGTTTTTAATAATTTTTTGAATTTAATAGACACATATAAGCTGAGAAGAGGAAAATATCGTCTAGATTTCTTAAACAAGACCATCACTCAATTCATAGTGTAGTAACGGCGAGCAACAAGCGAAAGGATCCCACCTGATCCCACCTGCAGCTATCAAGCGATTAATGTAAATACACCTAATTCTCTTTTTACACGATAGATACGTTCCCAATAAAATCGTGTAAAAAAAGATATTAGCTAAATGG
>JAAAKE020019105.1:0-10457 GCA_010014785.2 Anisolabis maritima
TATATATACACCCATTTCAGGGAAAGTCCCAGTCATAATTTCGCAAGAAAAGGTCCTTTACCTCCCTGAGTAAGTAATTTTACCAATAAGAAATAGATATTTTTTTCATGTTCAATTTTTTGATGTGGTGGTTACAAAATAAACAAAGGAATCTGAAAAAATTAATTGAAACTAACGGCAATCCTTATTGGAAAAAAATATTTTTATACTGCGGCCCAATTTTAGAAATGTATAAAACTAAGCTTCCAAGTAAATATTTTCCACAAATATCATACCATTTTCTATTCTAAATATTATGTATATTTTTAATTTCCCACACTATGGTATATAATAGTAAGAGGAAAGTATTATGATCGTAAAAAATTTGACACACAAATATATATCCATGTGTGTAGCTTTTATTTTGACTTATATCTCTGGAACCAGTCATCGGAAAAGGATGAAACATAAGAAGTCTCCTAGCACTCCTAGCACTAGGAGTAGCAAAGAAGCTATTAAAATTTGAATGGAAACGGTCCTCAGGGAGTAGTAAAGAAGGCCTCCTAAAATTTATCGCGAATCACAATTTTCTCAGCATCCGCTGAGCTCAATCTTTTGAAACTGAGTGATAATAATTAAAAAGTTCTTCAGTCCTGGATTTTCATAACAATTCTTTGAGTGGGAACAGATTTATTCCAAAAAAGGAAGAAAAATTGGGTATAAGATAATAAACATACGTCATCATAGAGGGAATTTTATTTAATCCTTTTGAATTTTTTCCTTTTTTTTTTTTAAATTAAATTTTTTTATGTCTTTTTTGGAATTTGAGACCATTTAGACTACGTCCCTATTTATTTGTATTAATTGGTAGCTAATATAATATTTTTAATTCAATTAAATATTAATAATATTTATCCCAACAACATAACGTGAAAAAATAACAATACAAATAAACTTGGCATGACATGCATACTCGATAGGATTATAAGAGCGTTCATACTTTCATACTTCCTGAAGTATGATTAACCATGGTTAAAAAGTGTGGGAAAGTGTTGCAACTTCGATCCCTATTTTTATTAATCTTAAATAGATTTGCAAATACATTCATATGAATTCTTTTTTTTATCAAAAAACTTTTCTTTATATTACAAATGAAAAATAATATATGGAAGAAATATTTTTTTTTTTTTTTTTTGTTTAGAGAGACCGAATCACAAAAGAATAACTGTTTTGGCTTACCTTTTCTTTGAAGGGTTTAGAAGGATATTGAATTTGAATAAGCGATGAAAATTTTACATTAATAAAAAAATAAAAAAAAAAAAATTTTACCCTCCAAATAATGAGAATTTATTTAAAGAAATATAATCTTTTTATTTCTATTTTTGAAGCTTAGTAAATTTATTTTACTTCAATATTTTAATATAATGAATACTCAATATGATTTTTAATAATGGTTTGAGTTATTCAAATTCTTGAGATTGTTGATGTATATAATTATGTCCTAGAATGCCAAAAGGGCAGAGACAAGTAGCCAATTTATAATTCCAATATTATCGATGATAAGGATTTATGGTAATTATTAATTAATCAAAAATTACCTTTCAATATAGCATCCTAACTAAAGATGCATATAAAATTAAAAAAAATATACACTATGAAAATATATATCTACCTCTACAAAAAGATGACTCGACAACCATTTGATGAATTCCTCCTCCCCCATCTCATTATATTTTGAATTTTCTACTATATATGATTAATTTAGGTTAGATGTTGAAAATCCCTCTTTTTCAATGCTTATTATGTCTCCTTAGAAATTAACAAGTGAGAATTCGTGATCTGGAGCAATTAATAAAAAAGTGAGTTAGTCATTTGGATTGTCTACCAACAACTAATTTATTGGTGGAAAAGACTGGCTGGTATTTATTGTAATTTTTTCATCAATATCACTAACTTTCTCATAGTAATTATTTATATTTTAAATATTTACACTCTATATTTGTAATTTACATAAGATTATTATTATTATATAATAATAATAATATAATATATTATATAAAATATTTGTGTCTACTTAATAACAAGTTTTTGGGTTATTATTCAAATACAACGAATATGGGCAGAAATTCATAAAAATCGACATAATTACAAAGAGCATAAATAGCACAAAAAAGAGACGCCTGGTTATAAATAATTTTGGAAATTTATCATGATCTCAAACTTCCCTCCCTCTTGGGTGAAATTTCTTTGATAATTCCCTCAAACTAACCGTTGACTCATCTCCATTCGGCTGTCCAAACAGAGTTGGGAACTAGCCGAGTGATTTTGGCAACCCACAAATCTACCTCGATTGAACCATGGCGAAGGTGCTAAAGGCCAAAGCGTGATCTCAACTTGTGTTAAGACACGAGGGGCCTTTCAAGGGCCACATCCTCCCATCCCATTCCAGCAACCTTCTCTCTATCCCTTCCACTATTCCTAGGCCCTTCATTCCAATTCGGCTCCGGCTATCTCCATCTTGATTGCATTAACGAGCTGTGTACACGAAAACATTATTTCCAATTGTAACCAGGTATCCGAAATTCACTTCAAATAGTTGAGATTGAATTCTCCTCTCTCACTCATCAATTTGCACAACATTATGTTGTTTAACCAATGAGTGAATCAAGAGAATAAATTTGATTTGATTAATAAATTATTAAGAAAATAAAATTTCTAAACGAAGGAAGTTTTATATAAAATTATATTCCTCCTCAACAACCAAATAAACACATTATTTTTTGTTGCATGCAATCATGCTAAAATTGACTTATAAGTTTTATCTTATTGGCACTTGACCAATCAACTACAAAATATAATTTTTATTTATTATCTTAATTATATCAACTTTTGGTTTGTGTCAGCAAATCCTAAGTGCTGCTTTAGTGATTGGATTTTTCATTTTTTCTTGAAAATTTTATTAATTATTCAATAGAGGGAAAAATTTATCAAATAAAAATTGTGTGAACTAATATTTTATACGAGTATAATGTATAATGTGTTTAAGAAATTTTTTTAATAAATTACTAAAAATACTAATAATTAAATATTTTTTAATCTAAATTCCTTCGGTTTTATATTACTTTTTTTTTTTTTTTTTTTTTTCAAATTTAAGATTTTTTTAAATTTATTCAATTAAATAAATATCTTTAAAAATTTATATTTTTAGTTAACTTCTATATTTTGACTAATTTTCGAATTTTGTTTGTATAATTAAAGGAAATCTGATCATGAGGGCTTTATTAGTTCATTCTCAAAGGTTTCCTTTTGTCGGGGACGTATAATAAAACGACACCCAGAAATTTCCAAGATCCGGACTCCAGATCTCGAGGGTTTTGACCCCGGAGGGAGTGAGGTCAATGTATTGCAACCAAAAGACATACATTTGTTGACAAGGACAAATGGAGAAACAAAATTAGATATTTAACCTAACTTTATGTAAATTTAAATTCTCAAAAGAAATTTCCTAGAAAAAATTTTAATAGGATTATATTTAACAATTTTTCAGGTTTGAAATTTCAAATATAAATTTTATATACAATAAAATGTTTATATTGCTGTTAAATAAATAAAATAGAAATTTCCAATAATTAAATGTTGGGCTCATCACAGAACCTGGCACCAAATCAAATGAGAATATCAGCTCGGGTAACTCGTGGTCGCAAATCCACGTACTCACAAGCTGTGAGCCCCTGAGTGTAAAAATACCACTATACATATTATTTAGGAGGTATATAAGGAAGAAAAATGAAGCCAATTTTCCAACAGCTAACGTTTCGGCTCCTTACTTTACATCTTATATTTCCAGAACAATCACCTGTTAATTTATAAATAATTAAATTTTTATCCGAAAATACATCTGCTTAAAAATGAATAATCTCTGCACTATCTTCGGGTGCAAAAATGATTATTTATAAATAATGACAATTAACAGGTGATTGTTCTGTAAATATGAGATGTAAAGAATGAAATTGTAGAACAAATTTAACGCTAACTTTAATCAAGGCCGAAACGTTAGCTGCTGAAAAAAATATTGGCTGCATCTTTACCTCTCAATAATAAACATTTGTAATGTATAATGTTATACTATTATATATAATAGTAAGGGGAAAGTATTATATTATGAATGTAAAAAATTTGACCCGCCAATTTTTAAAAATATATTTACGTTTCAAGTCAAAATGAGCCCAAAAATACAAAATTAATCTTAATATCCATATATATATGTGGGTGGGTTTCCAGCTTTTATTTTGGCTTATATTTCTGGAATATTTTTTTGTTTATTAACCTACTTATATCCTTAGATATAGTAAAAGGTGAAAAAAATTAGATTTGAAATAGACTACTTAGAATTTAGGAAATATGGTGCCAATGGAGGGGAGACAAATTCAAAGCAGCACCTGCAAGGTAAATAAAATATTACCGGTGGCGTCCGTCATTTCTAAGAAATAAATTATGACGAGGCCCTGAGAAAGAAGAAAATAAATTTCAAACAGACTTGCAAGTAATATCGGACAATTTTCAAAACAATTGATATTGAAACAGTTTACCTGTTCATTTCGTTAAATTAATACCCATTAAAAAAACATCTTTGTTTTATTTTATATATATATATCGTTTTTTTTTGTTTTTTTTTTTTTTTTTTTTGTTATATAAAATGAAAGATTAAAAGAATACACGTTTCATTTCACTTCTTACTCTCACTTTTGTTGATGTATATTCTCTAATAAATATAAAAACAAATCTTTACTCTCTGGAATATTTATTATTTTTTTATGATTTTATTAATTTTTTTTTTTTCTCAGTAAAAACATTAAACTTGTATAGAAAATTTATTTGATGGTTCTACCAGCACATGTCTCGAATTTATATTATTTATGACGAAGAAATTTAGAAAGAAAAATGTCTTCAAACGGAGATGTTTGTTTATCCTCAAAAGAAAAATAACAAATAATAATAACATACTTTTTAAATAAAAGTTTTTTTTTTTTTTTCGTATTCTTTATAACAATGAATTCTTTCTTTAATTGAATATGTATTTCTCATCTATGGAATAAAAAATTTATTTGTTTATTAAAAATTGGTGGTTTAAAAATAAATAGCGGAAAACCAGAGGCATAAATAGCCTATGGCCGATATGGCCCCGGCCAAAGGCGCCTTATTGCTTGACACCATTTTACAACATATTTTTATCAGCTACAACTGGCGTACCAGGTTTTATTTTGCTCAGCATAATTTTAAACAATGTACATTGTTACTCGTTACGTGTTTTTATAATTACTAGACACAGGCGTGCTGTAATTAACGATTATCCTAAAAGTCGCGTTTTTTAACTGGCTATAGACTATATTTGCTACTTATTCTGTGGGAAGCATAATACAAAGTGATTTATAATAATTTAATACACTTTTGTTTTTAAAGTTTTTTTTTTTAATATAAAAGCATATAAATGACGGAGAGTTCGGAGGATAACTACTTAATGAATCCCCAAATGAGGACAAGAAACTATTGAAATATTTTTACTTACTCTTACCTATATATGTAATATATAGCGATCGTGAAAAAAAATCGATGTCAAGATTTCAACGGAAATACACGTTTTGAGGTGTCCTGAGCCTAAAAAAATGGAATTCGCAAAATGGTCTCTCTCTCTCTCTCTCTGTATGTGTGTGAACAAGATTTCTTACAAGAGCAGATTTTTTTTTTTAATAACTCCCGATTAATCTTTAAAATATGGCTTAAAGAGCAGCCGAGATGAAATATTTTAAGATGAGAAAAGATAAAGAAAAAAAAAAGACGAGTAATTGTTCCGTATAATTTACCAAAAGCCGATAATCGCCCCAAAATGGTTATTTATTTATTTATTTTGTCAAGACAGTGAGGCGTTGTCTGGATAGTCCAACCCTTCGTAATGAACGGTCCAGCCCTTAAGAGGGAGGAGGGATGCTGAAAAGTCGAAAATCGCAACGCCGTTTAGTCGATGGCGCCTACGCTCCGCTTCGTGTTTAATTAAATTGCAAATCTTCTTTATTATCACTACGAATAAATTTTTATTAAAGATACAAAATAGAGAAAAAAAAAAGAGGGACAAAAAGTTAGATAAATTAAACAAGAAAAAAAAAATGAATTTTTTAATATTCTTTTGATCTTTGATTATAAATCATAAATAAATATTATTCTTTTCCGAACAGATTAAAAGATTTTACCTTGTAATAACATGTTTTTCATGGATGCATAAAGGGATGTGTAAGGAGTGAATTCAAAATAGATTTTCATTTATAGATATTTTTAAATTTAGCAGATATATATATGTAGAGCAGCGTTTCTCAACCTCTGGGTCGCGAAATGATATCTGCAATTTTGAGTCAAAGCGTGAAGTTGGGTTGCGAGACAAAAAGGTTGAGAAACGTAGAGGAATAAAGTTTAATATCAATGAAAATTCTTAAGTTTCCGTTTTCTTATTTGGAACTCTTATAATCTCTCCAATTTTTTATGTATAACACTAATAGGCTGGTGAGACTCAACTTTCTCTTACATAAGGTAAGGAAAATTGTATGATTTTTTGCGTTAGACTCCCTAGATAACTGGTTCAGAATTTTATATTATTATATTTTATTTTTATTGTCTTTTGTGTTTTATAATTAATTATCAATATTATAAAAAAAATTTAATTTAATTAATTAAATTGGCAATTAAATTTCATTTGTTATCAAACAAAAATTAAAAATATTTATATTTTGTTACCATGACAACGAGTTGTTGCCCTATATTTTCTTTGTGATTCTTAAAATCCTAAATTGAGGGCCTAATATCATTTTGAAGCGGATGATATTAAAGAACATCCTATTTATTATATGTACAGCCAATTTAATCAATATTGTTAGAGTAGTTTAAGAGAAAATCAGAAAAAACTTAAAAAGCTACAAGAGTAAAGTGGGCCCTAAACAATTTTGGAACGGATATGGGTTAATACATTTTAAAGATCATCTAATAAATAACTGTTTTATGAATTTTAATCAAAATCATTATAGAGAATTTTCATAAAATCGAAAAAAATTTAAAAGTATCTCAGCAGTAAAGCTTCGAGGTACCTAGATTAAATATAAAATTTCATTTTCGTTTTTGAGAAATCTTGTTCACAGACATTCACACTCTGCATTTAACGAGACCAATTTTTTTAGACTTATGGGCCCTCAAAACGTGTATTTCCGTTGAAATCCCAACATCAATTTTTTTCCAATCTCAATACTTTCTCATATATTACACATTTAGGTAAGAGAAAGTAAAAACATGCCTGGAATTGAAAACCACCTTGCATAATTATAAAACGCTCTAATTAATAAATATTACTATTAAAAAAATGGATAAGACGCAAAAGCTACTAAAAATTGACCAAACCGAACTGTCTAATAATTTGAAGGATAAAAAAAATATATATTTTTTTTTTTAAATCAAAATTTGTTCAAAATGATAAAATAGAACAATTTTGTTTATAGATATTAATTTTCTAAATTTAACAGATGAAGAGAGATATTTTGATTATTTAGTTTTGAAATTCAAATGAAGTACAACTTCGGTTAGATCGATTGTTGCCAAAAGTTGATGTTGACTTTGGCTCTTCTATATACATGTATAAGGTTATATATAAAATTAGAGACCAACCCATCAAGGCATTCGACCATAATCGTGTGTATAAACAGAGAGCGAAGTTTGTCTAAATTATTATTTTTTGGACTCATGGTACTTTCAATTTGAAATCACAAAACCAAATCATAATGTTCTATCAATTATGATACTATTTTTGGATTTTATATACCTCTCCCAATTATCCATTAAAATGAAACAAAAGATATATAAAAACGATACATTAAAAAAAAAAAAAAACGACCAAACTTTTCACACTATCGACCTTTTTCCGTCCGGTTTAATATTTCAACCACTTAGGGTGACACGACCGAAATGTCATAATTGCGATTAAATAAAGATAAAATTTCATTAGCCATTTATACGGTATCATATATAGCCACTCATCTCTCTTCTATCTCTATTTTTATTTACTTTATTCATTTATTTTACTTTCATCCTCCGACATTCAAATATTTATTTATTAATACTCTATTTGCATGTTTTGTTGCATTCTCTTACGTAATATCTTAAAACGTGAAATGAGCGCGCATCACGTATTATTCGTTATAAAAGTAATTACATATTCATTCAAAGTGAGAGAGTAATATCGTATATTAAGAAAAAATTTTATACTAGCAAGTATAAAAGAACACAAATTCAAAAAATAAAATAAATCTCTAATAAATATTTAACATAGTATTTGAAGACATGAATATTATTTAAATAAAAATCTATTGTTGAGGAGGTTGATTTTCCATTGATAAAATACCTATTTTCATTTTTTAAATTATACAACGAAAATTTTAGTAAAAAAAAAAAAAAAAAACTTATTTAAACGGTATCGGTTCGTATCGCTGGGGCCTTAACCAATAATATATATATATTAAAAAAAAAAAAAGTAAAAAAGCAAAACTTCAAAGCAACATTTTTGTGTTAGTAAATTAATTATTCAAAGGTCATTTGTCAAAATTCATTTGTAACTGAAAATACCATAGATTTTTTTTCCAATTTTTTAATAATATGATATTGAAAAAAAAAAAAAAAAAAAATTCAATAAATGTTTTAGATTTACCGTTCAAATGAAAATATGATATCACTGTAGCAATATTAAAAAAAATAATGATTAAAAAGAGATTAATATTTTAGTATTAGTGTATTAAATAAATATTTTTAAAATATTGTTTCCTTTGGTGTATGTTTTAACAAAAATAAATAAATAAATTGTTTGAATTCAGATGAGAAAGAAAGGAGATAAATTTGTAAATATTAATATAAAATTTCATATTTAAAAAAAAATGATATTTTTCTCCTGCCCCTTTACGCTCTTGCTTCATGATATAAGTGTCAGATGTTAGTTTGCCTAAAATTTATTTAAATCAATAAATAAGAATGGAATTTTCAATGGCTGAAACAGACAAAGTTTGAAGATATTTACAGGGGCATGTGTATGCCGACCACGAGTTATCCGAGCAAAACTGGAATTTTTTCCGTTTCACCAAAGACTCTTTTTGCGTGTTAATAAAAAAAAATTCCATATTACGTTTATTCTTAATTTAAAGATATATATTACTTAACTTTATTAAAAGCTAATAAAAATGAATCCAAATCCGATTATTTTAATGAATTAACGTTGAGAATATGAAGAAAAAATGTATTTTTTTTTTCTTTTTTAATATAAATAACGATTTTTTTAAGTATCTTGTTTAAGATTTAATTTACTTAATCATAAAAGAGAGAAAGAGAGGAGAGAATGCAATATGATTTAATTAACTCCTTTCATATTACGGCATATATTCATAAAAAAATTATCTCATATTTTAATGAACTATTTATTATTTTATTGTGTTTTTAAGTCCTCTAAAATAAAAGTGCTGTATACAGTGGCAGAGTGGGAGTTTGGTCACCCATGGCGGTATAGAAGTGTGCGGCAAAGACCCTAGCTGGGAAGTGGAAAATGTTCTTGTAAATGGTGCGGTGGGGCAATATTTTGGCCTCTAGAAGCCCAATATTCACTTTTGCTCACTCCACATGACGTCACACCTACTACCCTTGATTTCATTTGAAAGTTCATTCGCACTAAGTTTTCATAGTAAAAGTTACGTTAATTACCATCCCCTAATTGTGTATTTAATTGAAGTGAGTATCGATAGAGAAAAGTGAATGAAAAGCATGGAAGGCCCTGTCCATTGGCGCAGAGGTTCATTCCACGTTACAAAGGTCAGTGGCTCACTTCCGTACTGAGAGACAAAAATTTATTTAATTTTATTGCCCAATTCTTTTAAATAAATAAGGACGATGTCTAAATGGCCTCAGTTGCCGAAAAAGACTTAAAAAAAATGAAAAGCGATGGAATATTTATATCTTACCACAAATATATAATCTTTCAGAAAAATTGATGTCCCTAAATTTGCGGCTCCCAAAAAGACCAGGGCCGATCACTGAATTAATCTAATAATCCCATGGAATATTTTGAAAACATTATATAAAGACCACTCTCGTCTGCCCCGCCTGTAGCTTCGATGTTTATATTTTTTTATACTAGTCATTATCAGGTTAAAATTTTAATAGTATTTAAATTGAGACATCTCTATGGAGAACCAATTCTTTCTTTTGTTTTTCAAAATCAAGAAGTTAAAAGGAAAGATGACGTCATTAGACCAAAAGACCGCTTTATATATATGTATATATAGAATCAGAGGTTTTTTCCAAGTTGAGCTGAAAGGGAGGGGGGGGGGGGGGGGAAAATCTTGAAAAGGGGGGAGGCTTCGGGCCCCTGGCCTGGCCCTTTAAAGCAACATTAGCGGGCCGAGAAA
>JAAAKE020019116.1:0-21009 GCA_010014785.2 Anisolabis maritima
ATAAAGATGGTTGGTTAATGGAAGGTAGACAACCAAAATAACTAACTCTCTAATGGTGTTTTCGATTCAGTCTGCTCGAAAGCAGGGGTCCCCAAATTTCACACCGTGAGGGCCACGTTTCAGTACTTGTATGCAATTTATAGCCTTTATTTTTTTTTTTCTAAAGATAAAGTTTTTTAAGGATGATTTTTTAGAAGTTACTACTACTACATAGTGCAAAAAAAAAATTTTAATATTTATAAAAAAACAATTGCAAAATAAATAAGCACAAATATTTATTGACAAATGACAAATTAGAATGGTTAAATTATCTTAATGTGAAGGATGTTACTGTTTGTTTTCAAAACTTCCCTGGGGGTTCAAATTTTGAGACGTCAATTACAAGAATCCACTTATTCATCAGATGAACTTTTCGTGTATTTTGATTTGATTTATTTCATTCTTCACATAGAAACACAAAAATAGAGAAAAATTAAGACTTTTTTGAAAGATTGATGATTTTGCCCACAGTTCTCAGAGGCATATTTTGGGGACCCCTACTCTAGAGCGATTCAAGATGCGTAAGCAGTTGTTAAATATTCCTAAAAAATAAACGATTGAGGATACGTGGACCGCTCTAGAGCAATTTATTGAAAAATCCATTAGTTGGCCATTTAGATTGCCTAAGCTACAGAAAAGAATTTATTATGCAGACCATATATACATAAACAAATTTTTATAGACCACTTTTTTTTATAAGAGGACCGATAGGTATTGAAAAAACTATTTGGTACCATATATAAAAATTTTATTTTATCTGGAACAAAATTTTGTTGACATTTCATGGAAAATATGAAAATTTAAAAGCTATTTGTATTAATATTGTATAATTTTATATTTACAAGTACATCCCCTATATGTTTTTCCTTTTTTTTTTTATTAGTTAACCTAACCTCACTTTTAAAAATAAATGTCAAACTCTGCTCGCATCTTTACATTATATGAAGCGATACTCATGAGCCAGACAGAAACCTATCATGGAAAACATTTTCTAATTTTAATAGTGTATAGATTAATATTTAGTAAATTAAATATTTAATAAAAATATATTCTGTAGATATATATAAGAAATTATATTGAAGTAAATATTAATAATTTTTAGAGATGGTTTACGTTAAAAGTTGCAAGATTTATTCTTTATTCAATAGATGACTCGTTTTGACATTTTTCCCTACTATTATAAATAAACTTTATTCTTTTTTGATAACACCCATCATTTTATAAAGAAAAAAATATCTTACTGAGACGTTATCAATGAACAAAGCATATAAGTAATGGTTATAGGATTTCAATAATTCAAAAAAACTATTATGGCGATTTTATTTTATATTGTTCTTATATTTCAAATAAACATAAATACTTTATTTACAGTTTTAGGGTGGATAATGTCACTTATATTAACCATATATATTTACTATCAGATTTGATAAACAAAATATAGAGAATATTTATATTTTTTATATCTCTGAGTTTTTTATCATGAATACTAAAATTTTATTTTAAAAAAACATCTTATTTAAATAAAATTTATGCTGACGAATTAATAAATTAAATTATTCGTAAAATATGTTTATATTCCTCATTCTATCTTTGTTATTGTGACTGTAGAGATTGAATAAGTGTACCATAAGTGGTTAATGTTTCATTGCTGGAAGATAACAACCCCAATGACTAACTCGCTAGTGGATTTTTCAATTAATTGACTATTCAGGAGAGAACAACGCATGCGCAGTTGATGAATCTCTTTAGAAATTAACTGAGCTTTCTTGGTCAATTTGGTTGCCTACCTTCCAGTAAGCAAAATTGGACGAATGTTTGCACATCCCATGGAAACTATTGAACATTTTAAAATATGGGTTAGTTAGCAGTGAGAGTGGGGGTAGTTTCCCTCTCCTCTTTTGGCTCAAACTCCGCCCAAAGGCTCTTTTTTAAGTTGTAAGTGAGGACGTCATACTTTGAAATCGAAATATAGTACATATATATAAAATCATTTTGGGATTGATAAAATATGATTTGGCGATAGGATATGATTTAGTGATCAAACTAATGCGTGGGTTTGTATGGACTTAAGCGTGGGTGCTAGTAGTAGATAGATAAATCTTGCGAAATGATCCCGGCGAGTGCTACTCTCAGCTTGCTAATTGAGAGAGATAGAGATATAGAAGGTGTGGGTGGCTGACTTGCAATTCGATTGCAATTTGGGCCCCAGGGACAGGACCGACCCGAGGGACCCCGGGCTGGCGCCTGCCCGGGGCGGACCCGGGCAATGCGTGGGCGTCCCGGCGCCCCTGGCCATCAATGGTGCGAGCAATTTCTCAATGAAAACCCACCCACATCCGCGAACACTTCATTCAGCTTTTAGTTCGCAAACTTTTTTATTTTTTTTTTTTTTTAACTAGTTCGGTCTATTTTCATTTCTGTCAAATTGCTTAGAATATTTTTATTAGTATGAATAAAATTTTTTATCTAATAAAAAGTTTATTCTTTTCATTCATTCATTTTCCATTGAATTAAATTTGTAGTAGTAAGTCATAGGGATTTCAGAAAGGATTGAATTTTTCCCCAAATAACAGAATTGCAGGGTTTTGGACAAAAGTGCACAAAGGATGAAGGAATTCATTCAAACATAATATTCTCCTTATTTTAGTTACTTGCAAAAAAATTTAATTATACGCTTATAATTAATTAGTTATATTAATGGATATTTTTTTTTTACTTTTTCAATAAGGTATCCAGCCGGAAAATAAATGAGTATTTGAAATTTTTTATCAAGAAAAATATTTTTTAAAGACGGCTACGATGAATTATCCTAACTAAGGCCCGGCTCATGGACAAAGCATCCAAATTAACGTGTAACCTGAGATATTTATATTTACTCCACTGTTTGCTATTTGCATACTACTCCCATGAGTTCGTAAATATATTATTTTTTATTAATTATTTTTATCATTACATAAAATGAACGTCGTAAATTTTTTAAACATGAATAAACGATAATAAATTTCTTATAAATCTAGACTTTACTATTTAAGTTAAAATTTAAAAAAATTTTGACGTAGCTAAGAGTGTCCTATTCTTTGCTAAACTTTTCTTTAGTTTTAATCGATTCCACCACCCACGCGTACAAATAGGATATATGTCTTTGTGCAAAAGTATAGCAAAAGTCGTTTGTTGTCCAATAAAACTAGAGCATCATCCTCCTACGCAAACCAAAAACAGATTTATCTCGGTTAACTGCTTCCGCTCACCCCGAAGGGTAATTTGGATTGTCGTTGGCCTTTCCACCTTTTGGGGGCCTCCGAGAAGTGACAGCAACCCTTAAAAAAACAGCTTTTGTCCAGGAGAGAAAGCCGCCCACGTCTGGAGAAAATCCCCAGGGATCTCCCCTGGAAGGAAGGTGATGACGGCTGGAACAAGTCGAATGCCAGAGGGTGATACAAACAAAGTCGAAAACATTTACACAAAATTCCAGAGCAGGATTCAAAAGTGAAGCTTGAGTAAACTCTAAAAGATAAAAAGAGAAAGAGAGACGCTGAACCTTGAGATTTTTAATAAATTAAAATATTACGAAAGATGAAGTGTAAATATAAAATGTTTCAAAATTGATAATATAAAAATTTAATAATTGTATCATATTATTTAGAGATAAGAAAATACATGTACATAAAATATATTTTAGACAAAGGCTTTCTTTCGTCTTAATTCGAAGTAAAAATTAGGCCTTCTTGGTAATGATTATATAGATAGATAGATGTGATGAAAAAGAAGAGTAGCTAGCATTATTTCATTTTATTATGCCCCATTATGCTCGGTCTTGGTCAAGACCATCATCAGAGCTGTACAACTTCTCTTAACTATACTCAAAGACCGAAACGTTAGCATAACGGGGAAAAATAAAATGAAAGAGTACTAGCTGTTAATCTTATTTTTTTAACCTTAAATATTTAAATCCAGACGTGTTATATTATAATATCAAAAATTATCACAAAGAAAACATATATTAACCCAGTTACCAATGAAGCCTATAAAATAGATTTAAAAATTTTTGGCATTCTCGTTTTATTTGAAAAAAAAGTAAAAAAAAAGCTCTCTCTCTTTCTAATTATATGTCAGCGATTGGCTCGCTCACTGTGGCTAGTTCGGGGAATAAAGTTCCTAGGATGGGTTCCCGTTTCCTTCCCCAGAAAAAATGATATAGCTGAATAAATTTCCTTAAGAAAAATTTGGAGGACTTAAACTTAAGTTTATATAAGCTTAATAGCTTTATCTCCTCTGCTAATCAGCTCCATAAAAACTAAGTGAATTTCATAATGATTGGAAGAAATTGGGAGCTAGAAAATACTTAAAATTACTAGAAGGCTTCGAAATGATTCAACATTTTTTTTTTCTAAAATTAACATCCAAATTAAAAAGAAAAATATTTCGCCGATTTTCTGAAATCCGATAAATCATCGACTTTTTAAGGGCTTTCAAAGAAAAAAAATATCGAGTCATTAAATAAAAAAAAAAAAGTGAAACAAAAGAGGCGTTTTCGCACACACAGGCAAGGCGCCTCAGAGGTCAGGTCCATCAACAGGCGCCGAAGATAATTACTTGAATCACACGAGGAAAGTCCCGAGAAGGGAGTGAGAGGAACCTAGGAACCCCTCTTCAGGTTCAGGAAGGCATCCGTTGTTGACTCAAGATTTTCTTAAGAAAAGGGCGGACGAATCAAAAACGGTCGTGGAATGTGGAAAAACAATAAACCTCCCCTGACACACAGACGGGCGTGGAATTCTTGTTTGAAAATAAATAAATAAATAATATTTGACACGACGGAATAGTTGAATGGAAATGAAGTGGCGGCGGCGGTCAAGTCCCATATAATAGATGGAGCCCCATACGCTGTTGACATGCATTCAATTAGAAGGGGGCGCCCCCCCCCCCCTACCACTCGAAAAAAATTTCCTAACCCAAGTTGATAGCTTTTTACACAGCCAGAGGTAGAAGAAAAGGGTCCCAAATCACACACATTTTAAGCTTTTAGACTATTATTAATTGGATATAAATTTTCAATGTAATTTTTTTTAAAAAATCGGAAAGATCAAAAGGTGTTGCTTTTAAAGATGATTTCGAATAAGATACTCAATCTTTAAGATAGGTAGTTTACCAAATTCTCTTTCTTTTGAAGAAAACAGAAATAAAGCTTTAAAATTTTATTAATATTAAAACAAAATTAAAATATGGCATTTTTGTTAAAAAATTGTAAATATTGTAATATTTTTTTTTTATAAAATCGTTTAATAATTTTAATTTTAACAAGCAAAAATTATAAGAGGCGTTATAATAAATATATGGAAAATTTGGAATGCCTTTTTATTTTCCTTATAAAAAAAGTTTTTAAATTTAATTTTTTATGGTGTTGACGATTCGTGTACAAATCGTGCATTTATTCAGGAGAGGGTATCACAACCCACAACAATCGCTTGTAACATTTATTATCGATATATCAGTTTAATTTTTGTAATATAATTTTTTTGTACCAAAAAATATTCAACATTTCTATTGTTTGATATTTGAGTGTCATGAAGGAGGGTGCGATTTATGCCAAAAATTTAAAAAATTAAAAAAATTTTTATTTAATTTCTCAAGGTTCCATTCCTGTCCTATAAATTTTGAATTTTTATTTTTTTTCCTTTCCAATTTCTATAATTCTTAAGGGGTCTACAGAAATTAGACATAAACGAGAATAAAAATACGGCTGATCCATTACATGGACTGATAGAGAACAATTCTATAGAAAAATGAGAAGGAATATTAGTCTTGTCCCAAATAACTCGTGGTAGTCAAACAGTTACCAGGTGTGACGCTTTGGTTGAATAAAAATTGAAGTATATATATTTGCATTTATTTAATTGAAACAGAAGCTTTAAAAAGAAAAAGAAAAAAATTCAACATAAATCAAAATCTATTTCAAATTTTGAACTGTATATGGTTGTAATAAATTGTAAATTTAAACCTAAACTCCTAATTTAACATTTTTTCTCTATAGTATAAATTAAAAGGCAATGACATGGGTTTATAAATAAAGAAAATGACCAATTTCATCAATTCCTCCGAGTGCAAATTAACCTTAAATAGGTTCTTTTGATGTTGTGGCTTTGGAGGAACATGGCAAAGTAATAAATATAGAAATCGATGCATTGGAAACGAGGCTGGCGAAGGCATTCTTTGTGGCCTGGACTTTTTCCTGTCGGAGGAGGAGGAGGGTCTGGGCAAATAGCCCAGAGCCGCCGGTCCCCAGGGGGCAAATTACAATCGCACCCCGAACCAACAGGCTAACCCTTTCATTTGGCACCTTGGAAAAGACATAAGAGGAGACGAAGAGAAAACACCAAGACTTCACTAACTCTTTTGGTTTACTTAGGGGTGATATTTTAAGCATTTTCAATAAATTAAATATTTTCTTTAATTACATATCTGACTCCGGACCCGTAAGTAAATGATTTTCTTTAATTCGATTTCAGCATGGATGTGGTGATGAGCCTGGGTCTTTTTAAATCTTTTTCGGCATCTGGGGCCATTTAGACTTAGTCTATATTATTTATATTCATTGGTAGCCAATATAATTTAATCTTTTATCATTTAGAACAGGAAGTGAACCACTAATTCTTGTATCGTGAATCGAGACCTCTAAGTCTGCCCAACCCCGATAGGTGAGGAAAAAAATGGGTATAGAAGGAACAGAAATGTCAGTCGTAGTTCAGATAACTCGAGGCCACCAACCATGTATTAACAAGATTTGATCCGCTGAAAATATTTGACACTAAGCGTCTATTTGTTCTTTCTAGTAAATTATCATGATCATTAAAATTTCTTAATAATAGCCCAGAATTGGAGTTTTTAGACTTCTCTGGTATAGCCTAAAATAATATACTAAACTTCTTGGTCAAAAATTTTTTAATGAATATAGAAGATGAGGGTGTTAGTCTCGATTAAATTATAATAAATTTAAAAAATTCAAATTGGATGTGCTTCTTCGAGATCATTTGAGCCTCTCTGAAGGTTAATGGTCACTTAACACATTCAAATTGCTGAAGGAAATTGAATAAAACTAGGGTTACTAGCCGGTTAATTTTTTAATTAAATTGAACGATTATATCTCCCCGGTGACTCGTAAAAAATAACCCCCAATTTTCATGAAAATTACATTAAAATATTTCATCATAGAAAAAAAATGTAAAGTCAGATTATCTACGATTTTAAAATGGAAATTTTGTTTTCCTTGAAAAGGCCGGTTCAAAAACAATTATACCGGAGCTAATATACAAGAGAGAGGTCAAAAGAGCTTTCAACATTTTGTTTTAAATTACCACTGTGGAGGGTGTCTGTAAACAAGGAGTAAATAAATAAAATAATGGAAATATATTTCCAAATATTTTATAAACAACATGATTTAAAGTTTAAATTCATTTCATTCATTTCGTATTCAAATGCGAATATAAATATTTGGTAATTAACATATTTTAGTTTTATACTAAAATAAAAATAAACTTTTCAAAAACAAGGTGCTTTTAACTAAAACATAAAAGATCTGAAAATAAACATGCAAGTATAAAGTTGGTTAATCAACATTTATAAAATGCCAAAATGATTAATATTTAAATTAATATTATAATTATAATTTAAGAGAAAAAATATATAGATATATTATAAAGATCATCTGGGAAAGCTGCATTGCAGCAACGAACTTTAATCTGCTCAAGGGCTTCGCTCGCAATCCATATCTGGTTACTGAATTGCACGCTTCTCTCGCAACACTCGTAATACAAATAATAGAATGGATTTATAGATGTTTGTATCCGAATATAACGACAAAATTGTGATATTTGGTAAAATTTCGACCACTATTTTGATCATGTTGTCATGGACCAATTTTACCAGATTTTTACTTTGATATTTTATAGGGATTTGAAGTCCAAATTTTTCAAGTTCGTTGAAAGTCTGGATAACGATATCCTTGACCAAAAGTAAAGGTTAGGCTTAAAAGATTGTGAAATAAAAATCGAATTGAAAATCCTAATGATTTATATCATTGATATTTTGATATACATATATTTTAATGGGAATGATTTTGAAATTCTTTTAAGGGTGTGCATAATATGTTTGCAAAAAATATTTGTCTTAGAGAAGAGGTCGGTGTGAAAATAAGAACCAATTTTTACCCTAAACGTTTTCAATTTAAAATATACAGGGAGACTCAAAAATGGATTATAAATATCTGAATAATTATTTATGTATTATAGTAAACAAATGCCTAATTCTTTGAAAATTAACTAAAACAATTTATTCCCACCCATTAATAGGTCTAATTCATTACCATATCTAATTGAGCCAATTAAAAGTTGTTCTGAAAAATTCGAGCAGGCAGATATATAAGACGTCCACTAAATAATCTATATTTGTTGAGACATTAGGCCTTAAAAATTGCATGTTAAATTTTGCAGCGACTCCAACATTGAGGGCAAAAAAAATTTTTTTACCTCTTTATTTTCAATGTTTGGCAGAACGGATTGAACGGCTTGTCTAAATTAAATATTTTAAATTCTTGGTTTACCAGTATATGCGTGCTGAATGTGAAATGGTGATTTTCATTAAGGAACTATTACTTATTTTATTTTCGTTTATAATAATATAATATCGTCCACAAAAACAATGCAGAGCAAATTTCGTTGAATTTTTATATATTTAAATAATTAAACATCTGAAGCAAATACCTCAATTTTATCAATATTTGGTACAGATTAGCTTAATAATTATTTCCTGTTTTAAACATTCATAAATGTTTATGTCTGAAGTTTAAATATGAAATTTCCGTACAAACAGTTTTTTCTTGTTACATATAGAGTAATTTGAGTTTATCTTTAAAAGTTTAAAAAAAGTCTCCCTTTCTCTAAGAGACGGTCGATAAATATTGACACTGTTACTTAAAAACAAGAGGAAGAAAATAAACATAGAGTGACCAGTGTATTCATTTGTTTATATTTGTGCGAAGTATTCACGTGGGATCATCTTTTTATTTTAACAGGAGAAAAGGTCTAAAAAGAATTCTTGATTTCTTAAAATGGAAAATTTGACTTCTATTAATTTTAAGAAAAAATTTTAAGATTTTTTTTTTAATAAAATAGTAAAATAAAAATTATAAAAAAAAATAATTAGTTATCATCTCAATTTCCCATTTACGATTTTGAATTTCTATCAAAAATTACTGAAAAATGAGAATGTGAGAACAACTACCACGAGTGGTTTAAATTAACATGTTTAAAAAACTTAAGAGAGTGAAATTGAAAGACTAGTCAAAGTTTCATCGCAGACGATCGAAGTATGTATGATCAGAACAGTATACTCTCTCTTTTTCTCTATTGCAAAGGAAAAATGTTCTAAAAACGCTAAAGATAAAAAGGTTTTATTTATTGCTTATCTTAAAATGAATTCTTCATTTTTATAAGTAATACAACTTTTTTGTATTTAATGAGAGACTAGTTTTGTTGTAAAGGGTAAAAATTTGATAGAAGTGAACAAGAAAACTTTTTTTAATCATTAGAAATAACTAAATTAGATTTTTTTACTATTTTAAAATAATTCAAAGTGTAAAAAAATAGAGTACATTTTATGATAAATAATATCAGAACAAACAAGGCGTAAATTTTGTATAAACCTTGAAAAGGTTGTAGATTATATTACAAGTATATGTCAAAAGAAATGTTAAAAAAGCAGTCTCTAAAATGAACAAGCTCTTTTTCCGCCCACACCTCACAATGCAAATCAATTATTTAGTCTGAACAGCCCCCTCTTTTTAGATTATTATCTCTCCTCACGCAGTAAGGGAATTCAATGGTCACAAGGACGTTTCGTCTATTCGTCTAGAAAGAAAGTAATATGGTACCGTAATACGTTAACAGTTAGTATCAAAACGGTTTGATGCATGTGAGGTTCGAATAACTTTTGTCTTATTTCGGAGACGATATTATTTTTATGGAAATGAGTAAAGTCATAAATCTGAAATTGTTGAATGAATAAATAAATATTTGTATTTGAAAATAAATATGTATGTCTATGACTTAACGCACGAAATAAAACAATCAATGAAATTATTAAATAAATCATTTTAAAAAAAAAGATTTGGAAACCTTAATTATATTTATAAAAAATTGAAATTGTTCAAAAAAAAATCAATCAAAACCTAAATAATTATAATAATTTAAAATGATTGTTTGTCAAAAAGTGATGACTGGCGTAGAATAATATTATCTTTTAAAATAAAATAAAAATAAAAAGGACCTGGGCCAAAATCTGGCTGCGCCTTAGACAGGATCTGGGCAATTAAAAATACATAAAATATTGTCTTTAAATTTAAGAAATACAAAAAAAATAAATAAAAAAATTTCATTTTTTTTTTAAATAGATGATTTGATAAAAATGACAGCAATCTTCAAACTATAGAAAATATGGTTCAGAGTTAGCTGGAAATTGTAAAATATTGATCAGATTTTAAAGACTATTTATATTAGGAGAAATATTTTCTTTGAGAAGGGATCCTAAATCTAAGGTATTTTTATTTAAAATGTTCATTTCAAAATGAGAGAAAAAAGGAACTTTAAATGGTAGAATAGAATGTTATCTAGGATCTAAAAAGAAAATATAGGCTATATATAAAAAAAGAAGACCAGAGTAAATATTTTATGTCAGAGAAAGCCAACTCTGTTTTAAAATATTCTGTGTGGATGATATATTCAATTTTCAAATTAGAGCTTAATAAATTCAAATAAGTCAGGAAAGTAAAAAAAAAAAAGAAAATTTATGAATTAATAAATTTAGCAAAAATTATAAATGAAGAAATGATAGTTGAAGACCATTTTTGTAGAAATGATTGTAATTAATGTCAGAAAAGATCTTGTATGGAATAAAAATATGAAAAAATACTAATAATGGAAATAAAATATACCATTCAGGTCTGAATGATTTTCAGACACAATGATATCATGGTGTGCATAAATGGTTCGTATTTGAGTTGCTAGAAGTTAGGCAACCAAAATGACCAATTTGCTAATAAATTTTCCGATTAATTAGAATTCCTCTAAAGTGAACCATGCATGCTCACGTAATAATTTCTAGGGAGATGTAACAACTGCATGACCCGCGCTATAGAAGAACTGTAGCAGTTCATCGAAAAATAAAATTATTGCGTTGGTCATTTGAGTTGTCTACCTTCTAACAACCAAACACGAAATAATTTCTGTCATCCATGATATTTGGCGAGGCTATCTAGTTTTTTTTTTTAATATTTGAACTTTCAGAACATCAAAAGCACTCAAATGAAAAAAATACATTATAATATGTTGTTTTTTTTTTTAGTTTTATATTTCTGAAACTAGTAAACTGAAATGGATTAAAAGTTTAGTAATAATAATTAGCGTAGCAGTAGTAGTAGAATTTAAATTTGTGGATCCAGGGAGAGAGGTGAGGAAATTTTAAGAATATCTTAGGGTCAAAATACTCCTGATAATATATAAAATACTCCTGATAATATATAATTAGGCACTAGGTGGGCAACTTCTGACGAATTTTCATTGTAATCAGGAATGGAAGGAATTATTTCTATTTTCTTCTTTTATGTAGTATTGGGAATTAATTTATAAAGAATTATGAGAGAATGAAGAAAGAGAAGAGAACGGAGCTCATGTAAACATGCGATATCTTCTCTCTTTAGTGACAGGGAGTGTGACACGTTGTGGTTACTTTAGAAAGTAACTTTCTTTAGAATAATCCTGGAGTGGGTTCCCGTTTCCTTTCCCAGGAGGATAAATTTTTGCCATGAGATGGATTTGAATCTGAGTTGCCTTCAACTAATTATAAGCTTAACTGCTAATCGGCTCATTATATTAATATAAAAATCTTGAGAAGGTAAATTTAGCCTGAATATAATACTTCCCTCTATCTATGTGAAGACCTATAAAAAGTCCTTGTAAGCTCAAAAATAAATAATAAATAAAATTAATACTTATGTTCTTATATAGAAAGAAAAGACCTTGGGAAATTTAAATGTCCAACCATGAAAGTTTAAATGTCCAATTATTCCGAAAGGTTTTAATATTTTTTTTTTTTTTTCAAGAGAAGTTTGTAGTTTATTTAACCCATTTATTAAATATTAAAATTTCTTCATTTCTTTTTTATGATTAGAAAGTATATAAAATTTATTATATATTACCATCTTTCTAATAATAATATTTTCTCGGATGTTCAAACATGAGATTGTCTAATTAAATATGTTAACCGAGAGGCTTTAGCTAATGGTCTTTGGGATGCGTGGGTGGATGTCACGGAGGCTAAGGATATCGGATTCGCGTCTACACGACACCCGATCCCCCGGAACCCCGGGGTCTCCGGGGATAAATCTCCCACTCACACCGACAGAGAAATGAGATGAGAGAAGACAAAATGGTCCAGCTGACTGAGACATCTCTATCTACAAGCTGGGCGGTCGTCGGAATGCCGGCAGCGTCGCGGATCAACTGGAGAGATAAGAATGCATATCTGATCGGGGAAAGGGAAAAGACAAACCAATTAAACACATCATCTGGGAAGGAGGACCTTTCTTATCTGCAATCGCAACAAAAAAAAAAACATTGTTTTCCACTGAATTTTTAAATTGTCTCTTTCTGAAATTAAAGAAAAGAGGATAGTAAATCAGAGCTGTTATATTGAAGAAAGATAGGCCACTACAGGAATATAAAGAAAATAGAATTGTCAACTTCTAGTTCATCTTATGGAATGACAAATGTCAAGTTCTATTTAGAAAGATTTTTAAAAATTTTTTATTTAAAAGTGAAATAGAAGATTTTAATATAAACAAGAATTCAGAGAAATCAAACTCAGATGCCAATTATTTCATTATATATCGGTCAGTGTAATTTTATCGGCATCTGTTGAGATGATAAAGGGTTGTGTCACATGCTCCTCTCCTCCAAACGATTTTATCATCCCATGTAAAATCATTATAATAGCCAAAATATTTGCCAATTAAATAAAGTGAGTGGTACCTGAGAAAAAAACAGCTGTTTTCATTTCTCTATTCCTTAACTATATCTGCCTAGTATTACCACACCTATTTTCAACGGCAAATATATTTTTTCAAAATTAGACTGAAAAATCCTTGATAGCAAAAAAATATATAGTATATAGAATATTTTTATAAATTAATTATTTAGTTTATTTTTAAATGTAAAATAAAAAAAGGACTTGATTTAAAGTTGAAAGGTGAATGATTTGCGTGAAAACATCAACTCCCAATTTAAATATCTGTATCGTAATCGCTATTTCTAAGCGACATGACGTCACAGAATTTTTCTACGCTGTCATCTTTTTTGTAATTCAAATGTTGCAGGAAGGAGCAAGACAAAAACTGCCACCCTCACCATCTCCAATCTGATGAAACGCCCTCAATAACTGGCTAATAATAAATAAATATTCGAAGGTGTGCGTGCTGCGTGCATGCCCAAGTGCGTGTGCGTGTGAACAAGCACGGTCATTACTTTGATTACTCAATTAAACGGGGCATTTACACGTGTAGCATCGAGGACCACTCCCTTGATATAATAATAACAAAATGCACCGCATCTCTTCACTTGATCGGGAAACGATGGCGTCGTGGGCTCAGAGATCTCAATGCACGGCACGTAGCAATCGTTCCGAAGGGATTCAATTTGGATCCATCAGGGAGGCTCTCTTTTGCATACAATTATTTTTATAGATTTCTCAATGATATGTTTTAAAAATATTTTTTTCAATAATTAATGATTGTGACTGACAATAAAATAAATATTATTTATGAAAAAAAGAATTTTTGTGTTAAAAATTAAAATTTTAGACTTGATAGATGGATTGAAAAAATGTAAGACAAGCGTTTGATCTTAAATTAATAATACTTATAGATCTCAATTACACCAAGTCAACTAGCGAGTTGGTGGCTATTGTCATTTTTCTGCCTCTGTACCAACTAGAATATAAATTTCCAATAAGAGCAAAACACGAAGGTAAATCGGAATACATAATTATTTGTTTTTAAAATTAATAATTTAATAATATTGAGAATGAAAATTTTTTTTAGGACTTAACAAAAAAGATTTATTAAAATTATAATAATATCATAACTTTAAGATTGAACAAACAATTTCCTCGTATCTCCTTGCTTGATCAATTTTGTAGTCCGAGAGTCGTTAATGCGTTTAGGAGCTTAAGAAAGGGCAATCCATCCGTCTTTAGAGAGAGGCTCATGTTGCAAACAAACAAAGACATCAGCATGTCAACATGGCGACACGGAAACCAATCCGTGGAAATATGCCGTTGTAGCCGGGCAAATATATTTGACATAGACCCAGGAGGCGAGTGATTACTAAGATAGCATCGGCATCGAACACAAAGATTGCCTTTCGTAAGCGCAAACGTGGTGTGGGTGTGATTGGCAGCCTTCGACCTTTATGGCCGGGACGAATCGGGTACCAACATGGGCCACACGAGCTGCAAGGGGAAATGAAATTTCTATCTCTGACTAATTAAACGAGAGAAATTCCCACTTATTTACACTTTATGGCCAGAGGAAGTGCTAGCTCTTGGAATTCTTCATATGGGTTCTAGGAAAATGAAATCAGCTTCGGTTAATAGCTTCTAGTATTTATTAAAGATTACATAACAAAGTATGAAAAAATATGAATAGCTTCCAAAGGTTATTTTTTTTAATAGAGGCTTAAAAACCTTATTTCCTCTTTAAAAAAATATCGACTGTTTATTCACTTCTAGCCGTATAAAGCCAAAAAAAAGCCCATCTCTTATTTACTCCAGAATCTACCTGGAAACTAATATGTAAATTTAAAGGAATCAACCAAATATTGGGAGAGGAAGAAATGCTAGCTTTCTATATAGATAAAAGATAATATAGAAAATGAAATTAGTTTTGAAGAAAGAGAAATAATGACAAAAGTCAAAGTCAAAAGTAATAACAATAAGTCATTCAGGATGGTGATGAGAAATCATTCAATAAAACTGAAAAAATTATTCATAAAGAGTTATCGTCTCATATATGTAATAGTATAAAATGTTCTTTGAATGCCTTTAAAAATAAAATACAGGTGTAGTGATTTATATAACTTAGATGCCGCAGTGATCAGGGGTATGGCAATCATCTTCTTCTTTATTAAATGAAATTGAATTAAAATTAATATCTAAAAACCTCCCCCTTGGCCGAGAGGTTAAGTATATTGATATTACCTTAGAAGTGGGTTCGATGAAATGTTTATATATTTATATATATAGTAGTCATTGTTGTTGGAGGCCGATAAAGATTAAGAAAGTAAAATGCAGCAAAAAAAAGAGAAGCCTTTGGATTCCAAAAGCCGAACGTTTCGGATCAAATTTTATTAGTCTATCTTTAGTCATTTATTGGCTTCTTGTGGTCGGGCCCAAAGTTGTTATGATATAACAATGTATGTATACATATATTTTATTTTATTTATTTAGTTTTTTTTTATTTGGCACAAAGCTTGGCCATCATGCCATGATACATTTTGTTACAATATATATATTATATTTTATTTATTATATTATTATACATTGAGTGTGGTGTGGTGATATGCGAGTATACTATAATAATCAAATATTTAATATATTATATATATAATATATATTTAAATAAATTTGATATAATTTGGCGTAGATATGTCTGGATATTTTGTATTGTAAATAAATATATTATATATCGTTTAAAGTTTATATGCCTTCAGATGCTAAAAAGACTTAAAATTAAAGGCATAAGGCATAAACACCCTCAAATCTTAACAAAAAATTCCCCGGTTGGTTACCCCTGGTGTATCGTGCACTGTTGGCACATCCCATCACAAGTTTCGTGCTCAATGGCCCATTCCTGGGGCACTTTTTTTTTTGAGTGAGAGACCCTTCAATCTCTCTACTCCCCTTCGTCACCTCCCCCCTAAAAAAGACTTAAAAATTTATTTATTTAATAAACTCGCGGAAATTAAAATTTGAGGGAGAATTGCATGGGATTCAAAATTAAATCGTTACATTCAAAACAATGTTCTTTCACAGGCTTTTTCATGTGCATAAAGTATTCAATTGGTACAAACAATCATACTCAACCAGTCACTATCTTTTCGAAAAAAAAAGAGATTGTGTAGCTACTATCAAAGTATTTTTGTAGTTATTTCAAAAATGTATATTAAATACAAATAGTTATAATTTATTTCACTTTATAAATGTTAATAATCTTGTCCCTCGGTGCAGAGGTAGAGGCCTGACGTACCCAATGTCAGAGGTTTATTTTCCCTCCAAAGCGAGAAAAATTTATTTAAATTATATTGGATTTTAAATGATTTAAATAAATATGGACGGAGTCTAAATGGCCTCAGATGTCAAAAAAGACTTTAAAAAAGTGAGTGTTAGTGAATAGTTCAGTATAAGAGCAAGCAGTATTTTATTATTTTGATAAAAAGGATGATAAAGGGTTTAAAAAAAAAGTAAATAAATATATGCACAGTACATTATGAAGGGGTTGGCTTGCATTTTTTAGTCAAGTCACGAATGGAAACATAATCTCTTTAGTAGGCCCTTATGTTTTATTGTTTTTTTTCTCTCTCTCTCTGTTTGGGAAACTAAATAGTCTATAATATATTATTTGAGAAGTTTATTATTTTTTCCTTGGCCTAATTCAAATAAATTAATAAAATTTTCATTGAAAAAGTAGGAAGTTTATCATCATCGTGAAAAAGTTTATAAGGTGAATTTATTTTGGACTTTTGGGTATTTTTCAAGAACTCATAAATATAGTTTCAGGCTTCATTTGGAATTTCTTTTTAATTAAATTTCTGAACTAATTGGATAAAAATATGATTAAATAAGAAACGATCAAAACTGAATAAAGAGTTCTAAATCAAGACTTCCTGAAAATTTTTGATTTGTGAGCCTATTAAACGAATGGTTTATATAAAGAATATATATAGAGAGGGGGTTTAAATGAAAGGCTTTTAGAGATACAGGCTAATCCTAGGGTCCTTATACGTATAACTTTCTAACTGTTGTTTTTTTTTTTTAACTTTTTTGGGAAACTGAAGAGAGATCTTCTGGAATTGTAATGATTTGGCATTATAAATGAAATTTCTTACAAATTAAATTTTAAAAGTGATATATAAAGGCATAAATTAGTTAATTTTGCTTGTTGAAAGATAGATAACACAAATGACCGCGAATAAGTAATATAAAAAATTTTTGTAGACAAAAACTCAACTTATACGCGGGAATATGCGTTGAATATAAAGGAAGAGAGACCAAAATATATTTTAATAAAAATAAGATATTCTGCCGCCAATATTTAGGGCGTTAATCAAGCATATCTTGGGTTGGCAAATATAAAAAGATAATTACATATGTTGGGTAATTGAAAAAAATAAATCGCAAGGAATAAAATTGCATGGTAAAGACATGTGGCGTCTGCAGACACAATGCTTAAAGATTGTGAAAATGTTTCGAAGCTGCGCCTGAAAGTCAACTACCCAAACAACAAACAGAATAATTCCATAAATATTATATTCAAAATTTTCAAAATTTTTTATACTAAACTTTATATTACTAAATAGGTATCTTTTGAAAGTTATACATCCATTGTCAAATAAAAAATATTTTATCCTAGATAGACAGAGCCGTCGGCAAATAATAAATTTTAAAAGAAACTAAAATTAGACTATTAAAATTGACCACGAAAAAAATAAAAATAAATGCGAATTAAGTAATTAATGAATTTTAATAATGAATAGACGGATATTAAAAATAATGTTCGGAGCTCTCTAATCTTGTCAAAACATGTGATTTATAACTTTATAAATTTATTAATTTATTAAAATTAACGTCATTATGTTGTTCTAATCACATTGCTGCTGGCCTAATAAGTGGACCGGAGATATTTCAAATAATATTAATTAATAATACCTAAGATGAAAGGCCAAATAAAATATAATTATTTCGAAAAACAAATTTAAGGTAGCCTTGGAAACTTGAGATTAATTTTTGATCACTTGGAAGATTTAATAGGCGACGGATCAAGGCAATAATTTATCCCCCTCCCACAAACAGTAGCTAATTAAATTACTAATTAAATACTATTAGATGGGAGAAGATTAATCGGATCCTGACAAGAGTCTCATATAATCAGCGGATTATTTATTACTAGCTAAGAGCAATTTATGCGAGGGCATAAAATATGCACTAATAAGGAATGTAGATGTGTGGGAGGAGTGTCTGCCCGAAAATAATATATTTATGTGAGGTTGGGCCATCAAGAGCAAGCCTTATTGGGACTTATAGTCAATAAATATTGGAATGGCTCTGCGAATGGATCGCTTCAGAGCAAAGAAGTCTCCGCAATGGAAATTACACAAACATTATGAATTATGGGCTTAAAAATAATTTAACAAACTCCGAGGAAAACTTTTAATGTTTATTTAGAATTTTAAAATAATAAAAAATAATATATTTTTGATTTAAAAAAAAAAATAGGGTTCTTAAGTTTGAACTCCCATCTGCTGATTTTAATTTTTTAGTTATTTAAATCCATCTCTAATCACATGTTGAAGAATTTTCCTTCTTTAAGCAAAAATTGAAATTAAATACGTTTTGATGATACTGACCTAACGAAAAGAGAGTCAATAATAAGAAGCTGATAAATAAGCACTGAACAAATTTTATTTGCTCCTAATTTATAGGTTATAAATTAGGGGGCTAAAGGGTTTTTAAAAAGTGTTTTAATTATAAATCTATAAAGAAAAAAATAAATAAATTAGAGTGATTATATTTTCAAAGAATGTTCGATTAATGACCAAATGATATTATATTATAAGGTCTTCAAATTATTAATGAGTGAGACAACCATCTGGTAGCCAAGCATTTTATTCAGAGGTGATTGACACTTGATTTTTATTCGGTACCAAAAGATGGAGAATTTTTAAATGAGGTTTTCATCGAATTTAATATCTTAATTTTTTTTATGTGCATATGAAAGAGGTATAATGTTAGTGGTGTATTTCTTTTGAGAGGTTTACGTTATTCCATTTGTTTGCTCTGAGATTGTTCTTTCTAAAAACATTGATGTACATATTTTTGTTCTTTTTCGTTACAGAGCTAAAATTCTAGATTATTATTATTATTATTATTATTATTATTTGAATTGGTGGGCCACTTTCCAAGGAGGTCCCCTAAAAATTTTCTTAAAAGATTGAATTATTTGTAATTAAAAAGATAACCAATCTATTACGTTTAATATCCTGAAGTAACTTACTAAAGTAGCAAGGATTCTTGCTTAGAGTAGAAAGTTGGGGGTAAATATAATTTTTAAAGATAAACGAACTTTCCTTGCAAGTGGTTCTTATTAGAAATTAAAATTTTTTATTTTTGTAAATTTTTCTTTGTTATTATTGAAATTTTTGGTTTTGGTGGGGAGATGCAGTCGCTCTGGGTCTACTTCCTAAATATGCCACCGAAATTAGCATAAAAAGTGGAGAAAATACGAGAAGAGAAGAAGAGGCCAGATCGAGAAACACCTAACAGGGAGTCCAAAATTAAGAAGGATTCTTTCAAAAAACGCAAGATTAAATTTCGAGAGCTTCGAGGCAAAAGAATGAAAAAGCAAAGAAGAATTGGTCCATGGATGTTATCCGAGTTTCAATTTGGGCATCTAAAATAAAATTTAAATCTTTGAGGGGGTAAAAAAATTGCTCCATGGGCCACGAGTTTGACATCATTATTTTTGTAAATTTTTCATATATATTATATATAAATTTAAAGAGAACTACATCATTTCATTTTAGATGCAAGGTTCTTTGTGATTTGTATCAGAATTGTACCGGAAGAAGGCCACCAATTGTGTGTCGAAAGGTATTTACATTATATTCAAACATTTAAGACGAGAAGATTGTTATAATAACAACCGTGAAAGCCTCAATTTCAAAATATTTAATTAAAGCCAAATGTTTTCCTCATTTGGTCTTTTAAAAGTTTTTAACGGTTTTTTTTTTTTTTTTTATTTTGAAGATATTTTGATTTATAGTTAAATAAAATTTGCTAAATTAGCATTCCTTTTAAATTGAATTCTATTTTCAATTTAATAAAATTCTAAAGCTAATAAATTAATTGGCCAAGGCTGTGATGAAAGAAAGTTGATGAAAATCCCAGAGAGAGAAAGAGAGAGAGAGGTTGGATTTACGGCCCTTGCGTCTTTGAGATGAAGGGTGTCAAGCTATGTTGAACAAGTTATAGCCCTGAAATAAGTCGAAGAGAGCGAGAGAGAGAAAGAAAGAGTGGGGGCCCTTAACAAATTTCGTGGGACGGTGTATGATGATGGAATGCAACCCGCAACAGCAGCAGCCCCCACTGGAGACCCCGGGGGGGCTCGGTCCCGCATTCAAAGACAATGCTTGCATGCATTTAGTCGTCGGACTTTCTGGCCTGCTGACTCGTCGACACGCTCGTTTTCAAAGCTTAATGGAAACATTTTCGGCAAACTGTCTTAAAAGACCAAAAAACACGCACTCTCAAAAGAGAAAAATGTTTCAGAAGCTCTTATATGAATATCAATAATATAAAGATAAATAAGATATAGGCCTATATCAAGAAAGAGGAAATTTTACCGTGATTCAGTAGAAATAAATAAATAATAAAAAGTATATAAATCAATATAATAAATTCTAGTTCTTCATAAAATTATGAAATAAAAAATTTTGAAAATCAGTGCTATGGTATCGGCGGTAAATTGAACTTTTTGGAGTCAGTAAAAATGTAAAAATTTTGATTTAAAATTTTTTGTTTCTAAAATAGGTCAGGTTTCGAAAATTAATTTTTTACATCAAAAAACCTATTTACCATTCCTTTCTTTAT
>JAAAKE020019117.1:0-10456 GCA_010014785.2 Anisolabis maritima
CTATAAAAATCGTGAGTTACCACGATTTAAAAAAAAAAAAAAAAAAAAAAAACGCTTCAGGTAAAGTATTATTTGCGGTTGTTGGAAAAGGACTAAATTCTAGCTGGGGTCTCTGATATTGATATAATGTATACAAAATAATTAAATTTCATCTCATAGTGTGGAATTTAAGTAAACTAGAATAAATTTACAATGATATGCTTACCTGATATATGCTTGTGCGATTTTTCATTTTGTAAAAACTTCTTTCACCCTCTGAATAAGAATATCAGCTTAACTAAACTAGTCTATGAACGTTGCTTATTTAAAGTTGGGATCATTTTGGAAAGAACTTATTTTTCAAATATGGCTGGGATGCCCTTGAATGGAAAGTGGTCAAAATAACACATTAATAATTATTTTATTAATTAATCAGTTAATAAATCAAACTATTATACACTAATAATTAAACAAATATAACAAGATATATTGGTAAAAATAAAAGGATTACTTATTAAATAATAGATTAATCAAGAGAGATGATAATGTCGTTTTTCTGCTCTGCCTGTATGATGCCGAGAGAGATTATGTACGACAGAGGGGGCGACGGTCACGTGATAAATCAACAATCAGAAAGTGGGCCGTTTGATTATTTATAGAAAAAGAAAGCAAGTTGGGGTGAGGTGTCGCCATTGTTTGTATGCATGGGCAAAAATTAAGCATCAATTAAATAAATTACTAAAAATTTAATTAACTAATTTAGTAATTAAACTAAAAATGTAATTAAATTAAATTATCTATATTTTAAGCTGATTAAATTATTTTAAATAAATATTATTTTTAACTTTGCCAACCAATCGAAGGTTAAGTAGATAAAGAATGTAATCTAAAAAAAAATCGAAATTAAACTAATGATACGAAAATATGTTTTGAGGCTCTGATCTTTAGTCCATTTAAGTATTTTATGAAATATCTGTGGTAATTTCTTCCACGATTAAATAACAGAGTTTTCTCCACTCCGTGGCAATGTATTGACATTGAAAATATAGATAACCTTAAAACCCAAGGGATGTGGATGAGTCCGGATCCCAGGCAGTCTGATGAATATTTATTGAAATCAATTGATATAAATAAATATGCCTAAATAATTCTTATTGTAGTAAATTTATATATGTGAATCATTTAAAGTCTATATGGCCCAAGATGCCGAAAACACAAAAAAAATAGGTTTAATATTATATATTCTAAAACTAGACCTCTCATGTAAAATGATATATAAAGCTTGTTCCTAAATTTGTTGCAACTTGGTTAAAAAAGTTATTTAACTTGCAGTTTCTCTGCCAGTAGGCGAAATATCAATAAACAAAAGCAAAGATATATAATTAATTAATTTAAACTTAAACAAATAATAAATGAAAAATTTTTTTGTCTTTTTCGGCATTTGAGGCCATTTAGACTCCGCCCTTATTTATTTAAATTAATTGGTAGCCAATATAATTTAAATAAATTTTTGTCCCTGAGGATGGGAAGCGAACAACTGACCTTGGTACATGAAGCTAGTACCAATTAAATAAATAAGGACGGAGTCTAAATGGCCTCAGATGCCGAAAGACTTAAAAAAAATTTTAGAAATTAATTAGCTACCAATTAATTTAAATAAATTTTTAACAGAACGAGAAGCGAACGACCTTTGGTACGTGAAGCTAGACCTTTACCTCTGCACCAAGGGACAGAGCTAGTTTAACTTGTTTCAACTGAAGTCAATTTTATATATATACCGTCCTAAATTAAATAATTGTTGTCAAAACCCAGGGGCCTAGTTTGAATTTTTGGGCCACAAAACAAATTTTCAAATAATGCCAAAACATTCAACTATTTTATTTATTTTAGATTGATAAATAAAGCGTCCCTGAAAGCCACGAGTCCTTTCCGTCTTAGCAAGTCTAATTAGAGTTATTCTTCTAAAAGAGTGAAATTATAAACAAATATTTTGTATATACCATATAATAATCAAGATCCATACCTTGGCCATTCAGTGCCATCTTATCAAGTATATTTTCTAAATTAAGCACTCCTAAACCTATAAAGTTGTTAAATTTTATCCTTTTTCGATGAGTGTTTCCAGAGATATAAGCCAAAATAAAAGCTGCATACTTACATACATACGCACATATATATATACCATATGTACATTAAGATTTTTTTGCATTTTTGAGGTTCTTTTCACTTTTGACTTTGAAACTTTAAAAAATTGAATGTTAAATTTTTCATGATCATAATATTTTCATCTTACTATTTATTATATATAATAGAATGGGAAAGTAAAAATAGAAGAAAGAGCTATTAAGAACTTTTCTCATTCTTACCTTTATTAGACTGTTTCTTCAAAATTTTACTGTGGTAACTTTTTCCATTGTATTTTTTTTGATTTTTTTTTAATTTCATCTTATCTTAAGAAGTGAGATCAGATTGATATAATTTTGGATCAAATCTTGTGACATCTTTTCCATATATTAAGTTAAATTCCTATCTCGATTTCCCAGCAGTAAACATTTAAACTTTGAAGATTAAAAATTTTTGGGCATGTAAAAAAAGAGAATTTCTCAATAACAACTTTTCGATTCATAAAAAATTCTATTTATGCCACGTCAACACAATAATCTCATAAATAAATTAACTTAAACGATATATTGATTCGAGGTTTACTGTCTCATTGTGAGGATTTGAAAACCACTACTAATTTCAAATAATTTCTATTAATCATTCTATTTGTTATATTTTATTAGATAAGTATGACTTTACGGATTTTTTGATAAAATAACGCTTTGAAATTTATAGAATCATATTTGTACACCCATTATTATTATTAAAAAATTTCAAAATTACTAATAAGATTTTTTATCGAAACAATGATTAATTAAAGAAAAAATAAAAACGAATTATAAGAAATTAATATATGTCAAGTATCCTGTCTTTTGTTTTTTTTTCATAAGATAAAAAATTATAATATTATCAGTTTTTTTAATAAATTGCTTCTTTTTAAGTTTGAGAATATATAAAGTGAGCTTTTTTAATACAAATCCAGGACAAGTTTTGTGAAATACTAGCAAAAATGAAACTGACCACGGGACTTATTCTAATCGGACTTCTGACCCTTTGTTTCATTGGTGAGTAAGGAAATTTAAATTTTTTCTTTTTTTCCTAAGATTAAAATTAACTCTATAATGGGAGGTCTAGAAAAATTTATTTGATCAGGAAAATAGCTTTTTAGAAGAGTTCTTTGGCTCGAAGGTCGTACAATTTGCAAGGTAACAGTCACTTAGAGTGATTCAAATAGAGGGCCTAAAAATTATATGAACGATTTAATTTCAATAAGTGACCTTTCGGACCTTAATCGTTGAGTAAATTAAATGTCACTATAATCAAAGATTTTGTCTATTTTTTAATAAATTGTATTGCATTAAGAGGAGAATAAATAAATAAATGATTAATGTACACAAATGCATTAGCTCAGGGCCCCCAACAATAAGCGTCCCGAGCCACTGGCTTAAATGACCTATGAACAGGGGGTCAGAAAAACTCGGATTGATACTACTTTTATATTATTTTCTTTTTATGAGAGAATTGATTTGAAATCAAAAACACATTATTTTTTTTCTCCTTTTTGCTCCCGTTATTCTTGATGAAATTAAGTTTTTTTTATGGAAATTTATTAAGCGACTGTGTCTGAGTAAACTTCCTCTCAATCAAAAGGAGAAAACAATATATTATAGGCAGGCGTCATACTTATTTACTACCAGACTAGAATTATATTATTTCAATATAATTTGTTTATTCTTTAATTTAGTTTAGTTAATAGTCATATTTAATTGTCCCCTTCAGCATTAATTTTCCCCTGAGAAATAAATTGCAATGTGGCATTATATTTCTAACACATTAAAAAAGTCATCCACAAAGTGGGGGCGAAGGAAATTCAATAATAATAGATAGTTCTATAAATCCAAACAATAAATAATAATTTAAACAAATTTCAAAAAATTATTCCCATTTTTCAATTAATTTTCCTTTTTCATTATTTTATAAAAATATATTTATTTGTGAAAAGAACGTTTCACTTTTACTTATTCAAAAGAGTGATAATTTATTGATTTTGGTAGAAATCAATATTAGTCTAAATTATAAATACTTTTTATTGATGATTTGATTTTAACTAAAGGAACGCCAAAGTCGTTGGTGGTTATTTATTTGTGGAGCATCTAAAATTTTAGGAAACAAAATTGAATATTTAAAAAAAATTATTTTTTTCAGATGAAAAGTAAATACCCTGATATTTATTTACCTTTTAATTTAATTATCGAATAGCCTTGAATATTTTTAATTAGTTAATTTTTGTTATATTTTTCTTACTTTGTTTGGTTTTGCTTTATTTTTTCAATATATTTTCAATTTATAATTTTAAGGTGAAACTATTAAATTAAATAGCTTGAAAAAAAATTACAAATTATTTTTATTTTTCTCTCTCTGAATATTTGATATGATTTTGATTATAAGTTGAAGATGTTGGTTCGACCTCTATGAAGTTCACAGCTCATTCCTAAAATCAAAACTTTTTATTGAAAAATTAGTAAAATATTGAAAAAACAATTAACATTAAAAATATATTCTACTCTGTTGAATAATGAGGCTGAAAAAGGAAATTTTGATTTTCAAAAGACTCTTCAGCATCTTAGCCCTTAACTAAAATATATCTAGTGATTGAATATTGTTTATCTTTAAAAAAAAAAATCGGTAAAAAATGATCCCATTGGGGGCACCTAAACTAGAATTATGTTTGCAGATATTTGAGATGTGGAGAGAGAGGTTCTTTTTTAGAGCAAATTCAAAAAAACTGAAAAACAATTTTGATATAATTTCAATTGCATTCATAAGTTTTTTTTTTAATAAGAAATTGGCCTTAGGCTTTCACACTATTTGGCAAGTTAAAAATAAAAAAAGAAAGTTAGGAATTATTAATTTAGCTAGGAACCAATATTAATGTTATCTGCAAAGGTGCAGCAAATGATTGGAAAAACCCACCCATAGGTCCCACCAATAACTGACTCTGAACTAACTTAATAATAAGTAGCTAATTTTTTTTATTAATTTATTTTTGAAATTTTATATGAAAATTGTTTTTTGGATTTTCAAATATATGCACAAAAAAATCCCTCCTCTCCATGTGTGGATATATAAGTATTTATTTAAAATTATATAAATCATTTCCAGGAACAACTACAGCGGCAGGAGGAAGTAGTAGTCCAGTATTGGTAAGTAATTTTTTGAAATATATATTTAGTATTTATTTTCAAATTTAAAAATAATGGATTTGAAAGTCAGTCATATTACTAAAAATAAAAAGTACTTTTATAAAATTTGTCATCTTTTTTTTGGTTTGGAGATATACACTTTTAATTTAATAGGAGAGGTTTAATTGGAATGTTTGTATAAAAATAATTCTAATTTTTTAACAGAATGAAAATTGTTTTTAAAAATAATCCTTTTGGACAGTTTATGATAGGAAAATAAAAAAAAAGGATTTTTGTTTTTCACCCATTCTTCCTACCATATTCATTTTTGCTTTCACCAAAAAACATAGTTTCCGCATTATTTTTGTGTTTTTGAAATAATCACATGTCCAACATTTTTTCAAAAATTACAGGTTGATTTACAAAAGAAACAAAATATGTTTTTTTTACATGAAAGGAAGATTTTCCAAAATTGAAAATCTTGAATTTCGAGTTTCACTAGAATCAGATTTGTTTTAAAAAAAATGGACTAAACAAATTATTTTAAACCAGTGCAAATATTTTTACTTTTTTAATTATTAGATAATCTTACCTCCCTTTTAGAAATAAATGTCAAACTCTGCTCGCAACCTATGATCGAAAAGTCATCATATCCCGGCACTCAATAGCCAATCAGCAGCCAGTCGTGGCAAACATTTTCATATTATAATATTGTATAGATAATATTTGATTGAAATAACATTAAAGATTTTTTCAATATAACTATTAATTAATTTCCATTCAAAGACACCTCATGAGTTATCCAAGACTGGCTTTTTTCTGTCCTTTTTCATTTTTTATTAAACTTGACCTGTTCTTATATTTTCTTTAATATTTTCTTTTGCTGGTCATCAGGAATATTCATTCTAGAAAAGAAGAATTATTAATTAATAATTTATAAAAAAATATCGTATTTTTCTGTTAAACTTTATTTTTTTAATTTATCAAGGAACTAGATGATGATTATAAATATTTTATACCAATTTGTTTATTATATCTATTTGATAGAGACTATCAGACCAACTTTTTTTAGTAAATGATTGTATAGTTTAGACCAGGGGTCGGAAACCTTTTTTGGCTACGGGCCAAAATCAACCAAAATGTGTGTCAGTGGTATTTTTATTTTTTATATATTATAGTTTATTTTCGGAATTCAAGTTGGTCACTTGAAATTATGAAATGGATCATTCGGAGAGCCGCGGGTCATAGGTCGCCGAGGCCTGGTTTAGAGTCCAAAGTGTGAGCTGCGGCGCCCTGAAGTGCCATACATTGGTTATAATTTTTTAACAAAAATAATTTTTCTTAGAACCCTCGAGTAACTAATCCACATACTTATTAGTTGTGAACCCTAGATACGCCAGAAACTTATATGCTTTAATTTATTTATCTATAATTTTTTGCAGGCACTTCTTAGCAAGCGTTTCGGACAGAAAGGCGGTAGCGGAGGTAGAGGTGGTGCAGGATTAGTAAACAGTGCTGGAGGCCATGGCGGAATCGGTGGTAGCAATGCAGCTGCGCACGTCTGATAAGTCGATCCTATCAGAACCCTTATTTGATTAGAAAAAATAAATTTGTTCAAAAATAAAAAGAAGAAATTTCATGCTTAGTAAAATATGATTCTGTAAAAGTTGGAAAACTTCACCTGTTCTTATAATTTCTTTAATTTTTAAATATATATTGTAATTTTGTGGATGATTTTCAGAATAAATTAGAATAAATTATTTTATTATGTTTACATTATTAATCCTTCAACCCTTTAAATTAGTTTTAGATTAATATTAATGTTTTAAAATTAAGTGAATCCGAAAAACATATTTGACCTTTGTTTTCAATAATTAATTACTTAATAGATAAAGTCAGACTGTCTTTTTGGAGACAAACAATTTATCAATAAATTATTCCTAAACTATCTGCGCAGCCCACCTTCGGCAGGCTGATAGGTAGAGTTTTTCTCTGTTAAAAGAATTTTTTTTCGCTTTTGGGGTATTAATCAGAGTCCAAAGTTATACTCAGGTATTTGAAATATTTTATAATTTTGTTCCGCTATTATTATATTTATAGTGTTATTATTTATTTAGTAATAATGTTCTTTATTGAAATTTACCATTTTGAAAAAAATTTATTAATTATTTGAAGTAAATGAAATGAATGGATTTAGATAATTTTTTATAAAAAAATAATAATAATAATAATAATAAGACCGCAAATAATATTAGTCGTCTTGGTCTTCTATTATTAGTTAGTTTTTAATATATCAAATGTATATTAAGAAAATAAATACTATAAATAGGTATTTTTTCGTTCAATTCAATTTATTTTGTAGCTAATTAATATAATTTAAAAAATAAAATATATAAATTTAGAAAAAAATATTTGTTGGTTCCTAATATAAAGCAAAGTGTGAGGGTGAAATTTTTCAAAAAAAATTTGTTCCTAATTAAATGTTTATACAATTCGAAATTCATATACCCCTTAAAATTGGAATATCGAAAAGATGAGCCTTATCCAGGTTATGGACGAAAAATGAATTCAAAAATACATGATTGTACGTTAAGTGAATCTAAGCTGTAGCTGCATCTTCTATTATTAGTTAGTATTTTATATATTATGATAAGTGATAAATCAAATTTTATTTATTTTATTTCATTATTTACGTTATTTAAAATTTCAATTTATCAGTAGTATTTTTTGCAAAGAATGCACTAAAAAAATTCTGAAGCTTTTATGAATTGGAGTTTTGTCAAAGAAGTTTTTTCTAAACTTTTAAATTATAACGCATCGAATTAAGAAGACGACGGAATATATGTGACGTCAGGTTAAATAAAATTATCAATTTCGAGGCGATCGATTTCGTTATTTAATTTAACATCATTAGATCTTAGGTTAGTGATTTATATTCCTTCGCCTTCTTCATTATCTCGAACACCAAATGGAGTCCTTCATCAAATCAATAACGAAGTAAAAATTTTCCAAATCATCTAAACAATGATTGGATAAATTATGGACTATCGTATAATCTATCATAATCATGAATTTTAAATTATTTTTAAATTTTAAAGTTCTCATATGACCGTAAAAAAGTTATTTAATTATTGCCTAAAAACCAAGAGCAAAAAGTTTTTTCTTTTAATTATCAGGAAGGTGAAATTTCATTTCTCTGATTAAAACAGCAAATCCAATTCAATTTTTTATTAAAAAGCATTTTGTTTTTCTATAGCCCTAAGAGAAAAGAGACTTGAATTCGGAAGTCCAGGGATTTATGAAATAAAAAAAGAATAAATTATTAGGGGAGGGGGAGGGGGTCGAAGACTTGAAAAAGGACAAGTAATTCCAAAAAACTAATAATTGAAACCAAAATAATAAAAGATACATTCTGTAAATATAAAAATTTGTCCACCTTAAAAAAATATTAGGGCTTCAAAGCAATATTGTAAAGGGGCATCATTAAAACTGTTTGGTTCCAAATATTAAAAGGTTAAGACCCTGAGGAATTAGAGAAAATTTACTTTGTCCGTGAACTCATAAAAATTTTCAGCTATCTTGTCTTTGTTCTTACCACTTAAAATAAATAGTAATATTCAACGTCAAATTAAATTTGAAAGAAAAGTTTATAAACTAATTAATTTAACTTTTTTTGCTTAACCTGAAACGTGTCTTTTGATAAAGCGTCTTCATTATTTTTTATTTTTATCAAATGGGACATTTTTCTCAAGGCCATCAACCTAACAGGATATTATTATCATAAAAAAACAATCAAAAAAATATTTTACTTGAAAAATTACATATATTTTGTATTGGGAAAAATAAAAATTTGTAATTTCATCGGTGGGAAAGTTGTGTCACCCCTCTCTTCCGAAAAACATACAAGAAGCCGGGGTCGCTTTAAATTTAACATCGAATTTTTGGGCTATCGAAATATTATACTTTCTTCTCTTTTAATATAATATTTTATGAATAAGAGAAATTAATAAGTAGTCAATTGCTGCTGGAGGCCGATAAAGGAACAAAAAGGCAGTTTGCAGAAGCCCTTGGATGCCAAAAGCCGTTTCGGACAAAATTTATTGATCTATCTTCAGTCACTTATTGGCTATTTGTGGTCCGGCCCAAAGTTGTCATGAGTAGGTATATATATGTAACAATGTAAGTATACATATATTCTTTTCTTTTTATAGTGAGAGTCGTGTGGTGACATGCGAGTATATTATAATAATGATTTAAAAAATTGATACGTGAGTTAATTATTTATATTACTAAAAAACAAAAATTCAAAAGTTTCATTCGAATATAATTAAAAAACTTAATGATTTGATAAAAATCCCTAGTTGTCCCAAAAACTGGGTAGTAAACATCATTAATGTTGAGATACCCAAATTTGTCATCAATACATTGAGTCTTGAACCCAAAGCCCCCCACCCCCCCCACAAGAATATAAAATATTCCGCGATAATGTAATAAATTATATCTCGGATGTTGAATATATCATGCAAAGAAATATGACCAATGAGCCGCATAGGTCACGTATCAGAAACAAAATTTCTTTTAAATTTTAAATAATCCATCCGATACCCTCACCTTTGCTCAAACATATAAAAAACACGATTAAATATAAAAAAGATCATTCAGATTTGGTATTTGTTCAGTCAGACTAATGTCTGTCATCAGCACAAAATAGTCATATGTGGATAATATAACTCAGATCAGGACACATACCAATTAATTAATTACAATCCAATTAAAAAGTTAGAAGTTAGGGTCAACGCCACGAAGAGGGTATTGTTGACATATTTACTAAAAACAAACTAATCAACAAGATTTCCACAATTCAGAGGTTCAGCTCTTGCTAAAATTAAAACAAAACCAGGCCCAGCTTGGTTCAAATCATTTCCCACTTTATCCAAACATGAAATAACAACCATTAATCGCCTAAGAATATACCATACATTCTGCAATTCCTACCTTCACCGATTTAACTTCACTCCTTCTCCCAATTGCCTCTGCTCCAGCGTACCAGCAACCCCAGATCACCTTCTTTTCTTCTGTCCCTTATTCCGGCACCAACGTAAAGATTTTTTAAATGTTATACCACCCAATTTTCGTGACCCTCCTACTATACAATATCTTCTCAAAAGCCCAACTGAAAAAATAATTAAATC
>JAAAKE020019128.1:0-10456 GCA_010014785.2 Anisolabis maritima
ATATAATCTCGCTAACGTTTCGGTCCTGGTTTTGGATCATCTTCAGAACTAAAATATAGTTATTTGGATGGGTTTACAAATCTAGGTTTTGATATTATACTTAAAAATACACAAATAACTGGGATATAAAAAAAAAAGGTGTATATATAAATTACTCTCGAATACACATTAAAATACTTAGGTATATTCTTCATTCAAAATATTCATAAAATATAATTAAGAGAATGTTTCCTTTATTTAATAATGAGTTACTTCAAGACGGCTTTGGGAATGGATTAGTTCTATTTTTTCTTACCTATTTATAAATATTTGTCGGCGGGCCTGGCCGGAGAGAAGCCACCGAGATCAGTGTCATTAAGCAAGGCCAAGCACTGCTGAACCTCGAATAGGTGGCCTTCGAGAAACAAGAGTGCGGAACGTCCGCCGGAACTCATCGATACAGATTTTTTTTAAAATTATATTTGTAAAAATGTCAAAATGGCCTAAAATGATTTAAAATGAAAAAAATCTATTTACATACTTTTATTTTGTTTTAAAAATTAATTAAATATAATTCTCTTCTATTTTTTAACTTTTTATATTTAATCAATTATACTATATATAAACTAAAAAAATAACAATAAATTAAAATTATTAAAAAAATTCTAAATTTCATTAGCAATGCCATGTTGTTGTTTATTATTATAAGTTAATACCGTCGATTTGAAATCTCTTAAGAAATTTACAATTTTATTTAAATAAGTATAAATAGTTTCCAAAATTTCTTTTTTAAACGCATTGCTCTAAAATTCTAAAATTTTCATTCGCTATTGAGTAAAAGAGGATAATCTCATGACTATATATTAATATTGATATTATTAATTAAATTAATAATATTTTTATGAAGAATATACATAATTATGTAAAAAAAGAAAAAAAGATTTTAGGCCAATTTTATTTTGGTGTTTTAATTTAGGACCATCATTAGGCTATTTAGTTAAATCAAACAAAGCTCTTTCTTTACTTTTTCTCTCCTCCTGGATACGAGAGAAAAGTATAATAAACAGACCCGCCTGAAGCTTTAGAAAGAGTATAAAGATAGAAGAAGAAATGCCAGACTTAGCTCAGGTATCTCTCTGAGGACGCCATATACTTGCCATGTGTAAGCCCCTTAGAGTCTTTAACATTATTTATTATTAATTATAAATTATTAATATAATAATAAATTATTAATATAATAATAATTAATTTTTGACAATCAACACCTCATTACTCGACCATAAAAGTATTTACTTCTTGGCACCAAGTAAAATGATAATATTTTTTGAAAAATTAAGAGAGAGACTAGCAATAACAATAGAAAAAATTAATAAATGCTCCCACGTTTAAGAAAAATGTAAGTTAGCAAATATTCTTATTCTCTCAAAACGAATAAAACTTTTCTCTTATTCAAAACCATTTGATACGGTTAGTATATTTGCTCAACTGACCGACGGACACAATTTAATATATTCTTCATGAAAAAAAAAATATACTTAAAATGTAAATATATTTCTTTTGTCATCAGGTCAACTGTATTCTCTAATATTGAAACAGAGGTGAATAAACCTTTTTGTACCTTTAGTGCTTAATATTAAATGCACATATATGGGTAATTTATTTCTCCTCAATAAGAAAAAAATAAATTAATAACACAAGTAAACATTAAGGAAATATTATTAGCATTTTTTCACGACTATGCCAGTGTAATTTTCGAATGTGTCAAAGTCAACAAATTTTAAAAGTGTCAAAGTCAATACTCTGTAAATTAGAGTTTAATAAAAACTAAGATGTGACTTAAATTTTTAAATCAAACAAATCGATTTCAAAATATCCGAATTTTTCATTTCGTTAGATCTTTTGCCGGAATATTGCCGAATCTTTGCCTGAGATATTGTGAACGGAGTCTAAATAGATTCAGATGCCGAAAAAGACTAAAAAATAAAAAAAATCATCTCTATTAAGCCGTATTCTTAAAAGTAATGTTACCATCCCCATTTCATGTAATAAAACAATAATAGGGAATGCATATTGAATATAATTATTTTGTAGAATAAATATTTTATTTTGTTTTTTATTGAAATATCCTATTTGAAAAGTGAAATATATATTCAATTGCAACAATACTTTTCTTTTTGTGAAAGTCTATAAGCCACATTCCAATTTTTATTTCTTACAAACCGCTGCTTATAACGGAAAAACAGGGTGACACTTAAACGGAAGTGTTTTGATACCAATTTATTACATAAAATATTAATTTCTTTATTATTTGATATAAAATAAAGATATCATGTGAATCACCAAAATTCATTTATTCTTTTCTAATGTATTTAACCAGTAATAGAATTCCAAATAAATTTAGTCCAATTCCTATTTTCATTTACCATAAATGCACAAATTATTAATATGTTATCATTTTGTATATCTCTATCTACTAAATCTTAGTAATCAATAATTTATTGATGGATTAGAGAGAGAGAAAGAGAGAGAGAGAGAGAGAGAGAGAGAGAGAGTGCGTGAGTTAATATAGGGTTTATTAATAATATCTAAAGAGCATTTCAATAAAGGGGAATATACAGTAATATTAAATTTTAATAATTTCATTTTAAATGAAATTTCTGACAGCCGGCTAGGCTTATATGGCGAGAAATAAGATACCATTTTCCTTCAAGGTCAAAATTATTAAGACCCTGATGAAAAAGAAATATTCAAAAAAATGAGGATTGGAATTCAAAATTAAAGATTTCTAAAGGCAACATTTCTATCTAACTTTAATTTTTAATTTATTCATCTTTCAGAAAAAAATGTTTTAAAAATTACCACTTTTATTATTTTTAATTTAGGAAATTAATCTTTTTTTTTTACTAACAAATTTTAAACTAATGTCTATTATCTATTATCTCTGAAAGATTTTATATCAATACATCTATTTAATGAATTAAAATGTTTTTTTTTTTTTTTTCTAAATTAAAAAATTTAAGCCTCTCTTCAAAAACGTTCTTCAATAAAAAAACTTAAGTGAAAATTTCCTCTATTGAAAAAAAAATTTTTTTTTCTTAAATCTAATTACTAAATAAAAATTAAATATTTAAGAAAAATTTCAACTTAGAAAATTCTTAAGAAATTAATATTGGCAAATAATAAGGTGAGATTTTACTATTTTTTGTAAGGAGCTGTTAGTTTTATAGTAATAGACATTTTGCTTATATTCTAATAAATTTTTCTTTATTAAATTAGCTTTGCAAATAATTGATTTGATTTTTGAACGGATAATTAATTGACGAGTTTTTTCATCTTATTTTATATTCCACACACATCACTGTCAACGTAATAGCCATGTAATCCAATATACAAATTACAATAAATCGAATAAATTCCATGAGTTTGGATATTCAAAATGGTGAGCGTATAATCTTTAAAAGGGACTTAAAAAGTTCATGAATAAAATTAAGGTCCCCTCCAATAGTGAAAGTTCTTAAGAACATCCATTTTAAATTTATTACAAGGATTGTGTAATAGAAAATAGGCGAATTAGCTATTTTATTAGGTATAAAATATTTAGAAGAAGGTTCGAATTAAAACTATTTTTCCTAGGGGCTGATAGATGTAAGTATTTACCAGTAAATGTAATTTTTTATATTAGGCAAAATGATGAAGGAATTTTAATTATTGATGTAGTTTTTTATGTATCTGAAGGTGATTATATGTAGATTATATTCCATTCGAGACGAAATCAGCTAAGGGCTCCGAATGGGATAAAAGTTCCATTGTTCAAAAAATTAATAAACAGCCGAAATGTTTTGAACAATAGGAGTTTCATTTCATTCCATTAGAACGCTCTCCCTTAGCTGATCTCTCGTATGGAATATAATTCTCGTTATTTTTTAATATTTTTATCTAAGATTTTTTTGATTCTATTTGTGATTTTTTAATTAATAAAAGTGGATCTAATTAATTTTCCCCAAGTCCTTTTTTTCTAATCATACTAAAATAATATTCTCTCTGAATTTTTTTAAGCCTAAATTATTTAATATAATATGTTAGTATATTATTTATTTGGCATTTGACCAGATACTTTTTTTTATTTGTTGGAAATACCTGGCCAGGGTTTCTCCCATGTCGTCAGATTTTTGACACGGTCTTTTGATAACCTTTACTTACAATGTTGAGTTCAGGTTGAGGAAATGTTCCGGTCACGTTCAAGCTTTCGGCTTTATGCAATTTCATTTCACCCTTCCCTGGCATGTCACCGCCTAACACATTTTCGGGTGCTCCATTCACTTGGAGAGCCATTCCAAATCAATGAAATAACAACTACAACCATGTTTTTCTCTTTCAAATCTTTTACTGTCACACTTAAGGGGCTAAACTATTTTAAAAGTCACTTAAAGAAAATACGATCAATAAGAAAGAACTTCGTCATTTATATTTGTTGTTCGTTCTCTTTTTAAATGCTTGTTAATTTTTTCTCTTTTTTTTTTCTAGAATAGTTTATTAATAAATAAGTTTTACTTTAGACAACGTTATTCATGACTTAATTAGGTAATCCACCTGACTTTAGAGACAAATTTATGATAATTTATTCGAACTCCAAGAAATAAATACTGAAAATAATATATTTTTTAAACAAAATTACATGAAATTTAGATATGGCTGAAGAGTTATAAATCACACACTACTACTCCTGTTCATTTTTAACTCACAAGGCCTCCATACAGTGGCTTACAAACGCTCTTTCTCAGACCGAGAAATTTTTGCTGATCCTCAGTGAAATAACAGAATTTAAAAAATTTAATTGGAATTAAATTTTTGATATGAATGGGGCTTGTTACTACTTTGTCCGGAACCTGTTTACCTTTTGCTGACTTACATGCCTTTTTACTTTTTTATTATTATAAAAATAAATAAATATTTATTATAGATTCTTCTAGTCGAGTGTAAAAGTTTTATTATTATTTATACAATTTACTTTGCAAAATGTTTTCTTATTTACGCCTTTTGGCGGTATGCTATCGAAAAAGATTGGGACTACATTCATTTGAAAATTACAAAGGTTATTTTTAAAAAGATGCATTTTTAAAATTTCATCCACTTAAAAAATTTACCATGTCCATGAAAAATCAACCTAATTATAAAATTATCATCTGTTTAATTATAATTAATTGATTAGTAATGTTTTATAAAATTAAATAAATATATAGATATTTCTAAAAATAATATCCCCTTCCTAATGACATTTCTCAATTAATATTTAGTATATAATTTCATAAGAGAAAACCAAAAACTTTCTTTCGGTTATAGTACCTACATTGATAGAGAAAAAAGTTATGCTAAGAAAAATCCTAATTTCTTATAAAAAATTATTCATTCAAATATATTGGATAATTATAATTAATACTCCAATCAGGAATTCGGAATAAAAAGAATAACTATTGTTACTCCTTTGGCACTAAATATTCACTTTTAAACGACTCGTTTAATCAAAATATCATTTTCAAATCCTGCCCTCTTCTTGAAATAGGACTATTAAATAAAACTATTTTATATCATCATATTTATAATCTAAAAGCCTCTTCTTGTTTAATGAAAAATAAAACCTCGGCATAATATAATACTTGTTTTATCAATCGAAATTTTTTTCCTTATTTTTAAGCTTTATCTTTGATTACATTTTTATTACTTATTTACACAATTGTTCCATTCCTAATACCTGAATTTTTTAAGGAAAAGAGACTCTATATACCCATTATTAAATAAGATAATAAATAATTTCAAAACAAGGCCTTTGGATCTTAAGGAATAAAAAAAACCAAAACATGTCGACTAGAATTAAAATATAAATAACTCAAAAATAAATACTTACCAGCCAAAATTCCAACAAAAAGTACAATTTCAGAGTGGAACGGACGGGGGGCAGACATTTCTTTATTATATGGATTGTATAGATATTATTTTATTTCGTGTTTGGCTACTGCAAGATATTGTATCTTCCATTTCTCCAGGGCTCTCTCTTCATTATTAAGTTGCTCTTTTGGGTTGCCTTCCTTCCAAAAAAACATCTAGAAAGAAGCCAGGAATTTTACAAAAATTAAACTTTTACTATATTATTGATATCATTTATTTATCATTTTTTATATACATATAATTTTTTAAACTCTTCTCTCTCTCTCTCTCTCTATATATATATATATATATATAAGCATTAATAAAAAACAATATATATATTTTGTTTTTTTATTAATGCTTATTTTTTATATACATGTTTTTAATATACTGTTATATATATATATACATTAGCTGATTACACACACACACACATCTATTTTTATATATGTATTTCATATATAGATAATATTAATATATTGTAAGTTGCTGTAAGGCCTATGGCTAGAGACATGAAAATAAAAAAAAACCCTCCGGTAAGCAAAAACAAAAGAATTTAAGCACCTCTACCCCCATGATATACTAGGCATATTGTAGATATATCATAAGGGGCCATTCATTCATTAATACTAGGACTTGCCAATAGTTCACCAAATAAAGCATTAGGCGAGAAATCCAAAGGAAATCTTGGATCCATTTCTAGGGATACCAGAAATTAATTAATGTTGGTGTATAATAATTGTCTTCGTCACAGTAAAATTGAATTTCCTAGAGAGGATCTATATCTTAAGTTAGTAGTTCATTTTTGAGCTAATAAAATAAATATCAATCCATAAAAAAAGGTTATTTTGTAACTATACTGTACCTATTCATAGACGACATCTCCACTATCTCGTTTACATCAATGCCATGTATTTCATTATATATGTGAAACAAGCGAGGCTGTTCATGCATCTCATCCCCCTGGGATCCGGGGCGGAACGAAAACCTGGCCATGCAGAGCGTTTTGCTTCCATCATCAGTGAAACGGATAGGAGGAGGAGAAAGGAGCGATGATGCGTTACGGATCGCGGCTGCTCGAGGTCGTATTTAATTACGGATAGACAAACGGAACCAAACGGCCGTTGGTAATCACCACTCTTGTCTGCTTGATGCTCTTGCCTGGTTGTTGTTGCGTTGTGTTCTCTTTTTTTTTCGTTGGATGGCCTTGAGGGTCCCTCTAGCAGACCGACACCTCTAAATTATACCTCAAGAATTTCATGATATTACTCACTGAGAATCATCACTATAAAACAGGAGATGATATGACGATTGTGCAAATCAAAAAATAAAAATTAAGGAGTTTCAATTCCTTTTTATACGAATGATTAATAAATGAAAAATTCAAAAAATACACCTTTCCAATTAAAGTTTACCATAATAGGTAATAAAATTTATTTGATATATTCTAGACCTTATTTTCAGTAAGACATTTTTTGAATGTCGAAAAATACCAACGAAATTTTGTTAATTACCTTGATTTTTTATTTTTTAATTTTCCCCTTTGACTGTACTTGATAGGTACTCAATTTTTAATTTTCTGGGTTTAATATACTATAAACAATTTGATCTTAATTTTAATACAATTTTTTAAACAGTAGCGTCAATCTAGACACTTAGTATTCATATTCATACAAATAATTTTTGGCTTTCATTTCATTTTAGATTTCAAAATCTAAAATTGAAAATGATCGATTATGTAATTACTTTTTTACAAAGATATACTGTATAAATATAAGATTTTTTCTTATTCTTAATCAAATTTTATTCATTTTTAAAAATGAATAGCATAACAAGAATGTTAAATTAGTGGTTTGTTAAAAAAAAAAAAAAAATTTATTGTCACAGTATATACCGATATACCTATATAAATATATAATATATAATATATAAATAACTTTGTATTTTTATAAAATCAATTTCTGTGTTTTGTAAATTTTATATTATATTATATATCGTACGTGTATCTTATACTATATGATATGATGGAACAAATTTTGGGACTGGATGGCTTCGTTAATAAATTTATAAAATCAAATAAAAAATAAAACTTTTATTATTGTTTACAATTTGGACTCAGAAAGAATACACACACAAAATTTATTAAAATAACCCTAAAAACAATTAATTTCCATACCAAATATTCATAATGATTGGATAAGCTCCCTGCTACTAACTTTTCTAAAACATACAATCTCCAATTTTTCAAATTCAATCTGTACAAGCACCTTTTAAAGTCCCCACTCTCTCTTAATCCTGTTCTTCCTGTTGCTTGTGACCACTGGTCATTAAAGGTTAGTTGAACCTTATTCTTCCATTTCAAAAAAAAAAAAAAAAAATTTCAGTTAAAATCCTACCAAGGGTGGCTTGATTTACAATCTAAATAAAAATATTTTACTTTGAACAATAATAACCATGAACGCCAATTTTTTGTTGAGGAGAAACTATTTGAGTTGTCCTCACTCTCCTGGATCTTTGACTTTTTATATTTCTTGCTTTGTACAATAATAATTCTCTCTCTATATATAATAATAATCATGAAAAATTATTTGATACTTATAAAAAATGACTTTTTCCCCCAGAAAAATTGCAAATCGCTAGTAATAACATATTGATATATTCTACAAAGAACATCTCGGAAAAACAAAACCCTCTCTCTATTTATCACAATATTCTTAGATTATAAAACATTTCTCTTCCTATTTGCAATATATTTATTAGATTACGTTTATTTATTTATTATTCCATTTTCTTTTCTCTTTGGATAAAAAAATATAGAGCGAAGATGATCTGAAAGATTTCCTTACGTTGATAGAATATTTATAGAGAAATTATGGTTTTCATTGTCTTTACATATTATATTTATAAATATATAAATCAGTAACTCTAAGTTCCTGGCCTCAATCTATTATTTATCTAATTATTTATTTATCCAACTATTCATTGGCAACGAGTTTGCTTTCATTATTCGATATTTAATGCTGAGGTCTGGTTTTTCTCTAAGAAACAATATTTCCTTGAATATTTAATTAAGATTATTATTCATCATACGTATAAAATTTGTTGGTATGAGAATTAACTCGCATAAAACCATCAAGCAGACTTTTATTTTGATTTTTATCTCCCAGAATGATTTATTTTGTTTAAAAATATAAAAATATTAAAACAATAAATTTATTATTTAATATTGTACAGGATAGATAGTTCTTTGGACTTCCTTTATATATTGTATAATTCTTGTATGAACCTGTTTACAATTTTAATTTATAAGTTTTATACTGATTATGAAAGAATTCTTTTGTTTTTTACATTGCATTTATTATATAAATATGAAAGAGTGACTTTCATGGTTGTTTAACTGAAAGTTGTTAATTGGTTAGAAATATATATATAATAGTATAGAAACAAAAACTGAAATGGATAATTTCCTCTAATTTCTATCAAATTAATTTTAGTTAAAATTGCATAAAATCAAATTTAATTTTTGGGCTTTGGAAAAAAATTTCAAGCAACTTTTATTTGATATTTCTACCGACAATTTTACCTTTGGTCCGAACAATTTGATTTTTTATTTAGTCCCAAAATAAAAAATAATAATTTTAATATATACTAAAACTGAGATTAACTGAAATGATATTTTTAACCACTTGAATTTCATGATGCATTAACTTTTAATTCACAATATAATGTATATAAAAGACTATTTCCTCCTATTTTATTTTTCAATTTCAAGTAAAATTATACATTTTCTCATACATGCATGCATTGAAAAGGTCTGTGGAAGCATGACTAACCATCCAGCAGCGGAAAATGATAGTCCTTAACATATTTGGAGAGTTCGCTTCTCAGAACATATTGAGAACATTTCCGTTTTTGGACTTCGGAAACCTGGGAAGATTTATTTCAAACATAGATCAGAGAGACAGAGAGAGAGAGAGTGAGAGAGACCTGCAGCCATTAACACGATGTTTCCTTAAGATGCGATTCACCGACAGACACCTTTCCCACTTCTCTCTTACCTTCCTATAAATTCACCTGCAATAGGCATTTGCATAAATTCCACTGCCACCCATTTCTTACTTACATGCTAGTATACTGTTTTGTTTTTGAAAGCCTATCAGACAACTTTCTCTTACCAAAGGTAAGGAAAGCTGAATAATGTGCTGTCAGATCAGATTTTTTTTGTCTCGAACCTCATAACTTAGGTAGCCGTTCAATATGTAGCCAATTTAATCAATAACGTTAGAGTAGTTGTTTAAGAGAAATCCAAATCTAAAAACGTACGTCTAACAACAATAGAGCGAATAAAGGTTATTACAATTCAAAGATCATCTAATAAGTAAATAATTGATATATGAATTTTAATCTAAATTGCTAGAACGGATTTTGAGAAAATTGAAAAAAAAAAAAAAAAAAAAAAAAAAAAAAAAAAAAAAAAAAAAATAAAAAAAGTAAATCATTAAAATTTTTGTACCGCATAGTCGATTTTATTCAAAAATATTTAAATGTAAGAAAA
>JAAAKE020019139.1:0-10456 GCA_010014785.2 Anisolabis maritima
AGCTGTGTTTAAAGTGGGTGTCGCGCTTGCTCATAGTGGATCAAAAACAGCAACGCGTCGATGATTCAGAGCGCTGTTTGGATCTGTTTAACAGTAATAATCAGGATTTTTTGCGTCGGTATCTGACAATGGATGAAACATGGATCCACCACTACACTCCGGAATCAAATCGTCAGTCAGCTGAATGGACAGCATCCGGTGAAAGCCGTCCGAAGCCTCCAAAAATGCGAATGTCGGCCAGTGAGGTTTTGGCCTCCAATTTTGGGATGCGCAAGGTATTTTATTCGTCGACTATCTTGAGAAAGGAAAGACCATCATCCGCGAATATTACATGGCATTATTGGTGCGTTTGAAGGAAAAAACGGCTCCAATGCAAAAGAAAAAAGTGCTCTTTCACCAAGACAAATCACCCAGTCACAAGTCGTTGGCTACGATGGCAAAATTGCACGAATTGAAGTTCGAATTGCATCCCCATCCACCGTATTCTCCTCTAGCTCTCAGCGACTTCTACCTGTTCGCAGACCTCAAAAAAATGCTCAAGTCATAGCCGCAACAAACGCCTATTTTGAGTCCAAAGATAAATCGTTCTACAAAAAAGGCATCGGAATGTTAGAGAAGCGTTGGAATGAATGTGTCACTCTTGAAGGAGACTCTGTTGATAAAATCGAATTTTGCAAAAAAAATGTTTTTTAGTAGTTAGCCTCGGGACTTATTGAGTGATGTTTTAAATAGCAAAATTTTAAAATATAAAGGTGATATTTTTTTGAAAAAATTTAACTTTCAAATCAGAGAAGATTTAAGACTTTGACATCTAGACACTAGAAGCTAGTGCTCTGCCGATGGGAAAGTATTTATCATCTTCATATGAAATTTTGACCGGGTATATATCTCCATGTTTAAAATAAAACAAAAACTGATTAATTTATTTTCAAAAAATAAGTTCGAATGAAATAAATTATATAGAAATATATTTCACCAAATAGAAATCCTGATTGCGCCATTGTTAGCAACATAATTTTTTTTTTAAATTCAAAATAGTGATTAATAAAAATGAGGTTTTAATATAATCCTCAATATAAAAGAGGAGGGGAGAATTATCTAATACTATTGGAATAAATATCAATTACATTCATTATGTTTCATTTATCTAAAATGAACAGTCATCTTAAAAAGACATCCCACATTTATACATACATTATCAAGATGTTTTCATTTAATTAAAATTTATGAATACTCTAACTTTTAAATACCGATCCAATTTTAAAAATTGTCGAGTTGACCTGACTATTTTTTTAATAGTGTCAAAGTGTTTTATTTGAAATGGATTTTAGCTTTCTCCATGTTAGTTCTGCACCCCTCCAGGGCTCGATCTTTATCTAGTGCCCTCTTTCTTGCTTAGTATCTATACTCTATTTAAAATTACTTTAGTATTGATAGAGTGAGGAGCGGTAAACAGTTAGTCCGCCGACCAATCAGAGCTCTATGGCAACTTCACAGATTTTTACAAAAACACTAGGTCTGCTAATTCTCACTGCGGGTTCATGCCCGTAATTGTTGGACCTCATGGCATCGCTGCATTAATCCGCCCTCAGCCTCCGCCAAGAGCCCAGTTCTAAAAAAGTTTTAAATAGGGAATAAAATAAAATGTAAATTTATGACTGTAATCGCAGATATATATTTCATTAACAAAAAATACTGTTTATTTTTTACAGTTCATTAATTACATTCAAAATCCAAATTCTTTTTATTTATTTAGTTATCTAATCATTTTATCATTTTATTTGTTAAATTTTTTAATAGAAAAAAATATTTACCAAATACTTAAGTTTTTTATTATTCATCTTGTTTTTGTCATCAATAAAAATAAAAATCACCGTATTTTTTTATATAGATCTGCGAAATAAACAAATTAATTGATTTCATAACGTGGATTCGGTTTTATTCCATGTACTTTGTCTTTTAGACCTTCATTATGTATTTTTTTCTTAAAATTTTTTAAATATTTCGAAGAGAAATAAATTAAAAATGTATTTGGCAAATAGACATAATAAGACAAGGACAATAAAATATCGTAGAATATTTTTTTTCTGGTTCAAAACTAATCTTTATTTTAGAAATGTTAAGTTTGATAATTAAATAATTAAAATAATTCAATTTATTCTAGCGTTTCCCGCGAAGTCGTTCATATGAAACATTGAAACGTGAATTTGAACTCTCCGATTGTTTGGATTACGTCAAAGCTGGAGTTGAATCAATAATCGAGGATCAAGTTACACAATGTTTCGAGGCAGAGGAACTTCGAGTAAGTCAAGAAAATTAACAGAATCATAAGAACTTGAAAACAACTCACGGAAGGCATTTTTTTGAGTAGTCAATTTTACCTTTAAAGGAGACAGCCCTAAAAAAGTTTATGCTATGCCTTCTATTTAGAATGTCTTCCTTCCTCAAATGGAAAGATCAATAGCAATAAATTTTTTTACCATTTATCAAATTTTATTTTATTTCTGAAATCTATATATTAGTGGTCATAAAATTTTTTAAGGATTATCGAGCTCTCTTTTTGTTTTGAAATTTTTTCTGAACTTTAAGAGTGTTTGGTGGCTCTCTGTAATGTGGTTTTTTTCACCCTATTCTAGTACTGTGCGTCTCATAGGTTGAGAAACATTACTTTAGGCAATAATTAAATGTATAATTGGACAAATCATTTATACTCTATCGATATACTTTGACACTCATATAATTTTCCATTGATTTTTAGTCTTGGAATCTTCTAACACGAACAAATCGCCATTACGAATTCATATCTTGGCGTTTGACTGTCATCTGGATTATGGGATTTTTTATGCGCTATTTATTTTTACTTCCTCTTCGAGTTCTTATCTGTTTTTGTGGGGTGAGTTAACAATTAAACATAAAAAAAAGAAACTTTTTATCACACTATGCAAGTAATATAAAAATAAAAATAGAAAAAAATATATTTTATTTTGAAAAATCTTTTATAATTATGTTTAAAAAATTTATTCTATTTTTATTTTTATTTGTTTTTTCTTTTCACATGGAAAAATCTTATAAATTTGATATTTATACTCTATTTAATTTTTAATTTAATTTTACATAATAACTCTAACAGTTGGATAAGGAATGACTAGGCATTCAAGTTCAGGGAGCTCATAAGAGAAAATATTGGTATTAGCCTGGGCTCTTCGGAAAAATTTTTCTGGGTACTTGTCTCACAGTTTGAAATATTCCTATAAGGCACATACTAATATCGTAGCCAAACAAGAAAAAAGGGTGGGACCAAAATTTTTTTCTTGTATGATCCTTAGTTTTTTTTTTGCACGTGTTTCTTATTGTAAACTCCATTTAAACTTCACTTTTTTAATTTTTTTATTTATTTATTCTATTTTTATTTAATTTCGTTTTCTTTTTTGAATTTGAGCTTCAATTCTTCAAAAAATTCAAAAACATTTTTTGAATTCAAAATTTCGTTTCAATATGATTATATTTGTTTATCTCTAGAAAAATTTCTTATTGACAATAATTTAAATTATATAATAAAATATTCTAGATATTTATAGATGCCAAAAAAATTTATACTTTAACATTTAACTTTTTTCAAGCCTAAAACTATATACTTAAATTATATTTATTAAAAGTAGGATGAAATATTGTCTAAAATTATATAAATTTTGGGAATTATCCGTGCTTCTAAAATTTTTTCTTTACACTTGGTCATTTTAAATTTACAAAGAGGTAAAATTCTTATTCTCTGATCAACTCTCCATTATCAATATTAAACAAAATCTAAACAATTTCTAAAAAAAAATAAAAAACATTTTTTTTAATAATAAATGTTACCTGATTTTGACTTCATTTTAAAATGTCTTTACATATTCTCCTAAATATTAGAAACTTATTTTTTACTTCCTAATCAAAAGTTATGAACTTTAACACTAAACCTACCGACACTTCATGAATACCTATTCCTATCACGAGGGTCAAATGACTGAAATTTTTTCAGAAAGTAAACAATAAGAAAAGTTGAATATTGAAAAATGGGTTGTATGTATACTATAAGAAAAAATAAGTTAAATGGCGATACAATAACGTATTTAGGAAATTCTAAATGAAATTTCAAAAAAGGCCATTTGACCACGCGTGGTAGGTTTAATGTTAAATGAAGATGTAATAATTCTAAATAAATAAATAAAATATAATTTAAAATTAATTAAAAGAAAGTTTCCATACTTTATAAGGCGTATAGGAATGTGTATACAATTATTAAATTTGAAATTTAGCGGTCTATAAGGGATGCCGTTTATTAGTCTTTATTGAACAGCCGTCAGGTATGCGTCATAATGTTTTGTAGTGATAACACAATTTATGTATATATTATATGTTAAATATATATATATATTTCTCGTTAGTATTTTCTTTGCGATTTATACTATACATCTAACGAAGATATTTAATTAAACCAAAAAAATTGAAATGAATATCTATTTTGTAAATAATGTCTCACTTTGGTTAGGTTAAATAATTTTTAGAAAATTTTTATTTTTATTTAACAAATATATCTTAAACGATATATTGAAGTATCTTCTGAATTTGTTGAATAATTATTTAATATTAATCTAATTTCATTTGGGGTTAATTTTTTCATTTATTTGGAAATACGTATGTTGAAACACTAAAAAGTTGAACTGTTAAAAACACTCTCACAATTAAAGTTAATAAGTTTTTAAAATATTCTTCCATAATTGTTAATTTATTACTAGTAATAAAGAGTTGATTGATCTTTAAGAGTAGATTACCAAAAAACTTTCTCGTTGTCAATTTTTTAATTTCCATGTGAATTGAAATCTAACAAAACTCCAAATGTAGGTGGTTTTTGGGTTTAGTGGTAGGGAAGACAGATCGGTTGATTGACAAAACAAACAGGTAGTCTGGATGGTATTCTCGACGGCTTTGGTTGGCTTCCTTCAACCAAGTCCGGTCAAACGCTGGCTCAACGATCGTGTTTACAAGATGGCTTTTCGGATGATGGCTCGATCGCTCTCTCTCGTCTTGACTATCCACAACAAACAATATATGCCCAGCGGAGCCGGGTGTTGTGTGGCTAACCATACAACACCCATTGACGTGCTCATCCTCTCGACGGAGACCTGCTTCTCGCTGGTACACACTCATTATCTTCAGCACACATTCAACATAGACAGGGAATTCTAAATTATTATAAAATAATAATAATCTAAGCAGTGTTTATTAACTAACAAAATTGTGTTTCTTTTTCTATAAAGAATATTTAAGTAGAACACTTTTATTTTAAAAATATTTTTTTTATTCAATTTTGGTGGTTTGCTTACAGAATTATCATCATTCATTCGTTTTGGGTATTCTTAAGGTTATCATCAGAACTCAAATTTTTGTCTTTTTTTTTATTCATAAATTCATAAATCCATTTTTATAATCTTGTTAATTTCTGATTAAGTTGGGTAAGAATTATTATTAGGAATTTAAGAATTATTCAGTAATGGAACTTTTGTATTTTTTTTAATTCTTGCCAATATATAAACTCTATTTATAATTTATAATCTTAATTAATATATAATTACTAATAGCAGAATTCGATAAGAAATTTTTTTTTTACTTTCACGAGTTACTCTCATGAATCTTACATGTATAACAACTGCCCGATTTTAATCAGTGATTCGTGCATGAATTGACTTGCTTGAAATGAACTGAAAATGACCTGATCGCTGAAAAATAACCTAAGTTGGAAATCTTCCAAGCATTCCGATTTTTTCAGGCATTTTCTCTTTGTTTAGGTCTATTTGTACATGTTCCTACTTTAGGAGACATATTGCACGAGAAAAACTTAGGGAAAAGGTCACCAAGAAATATAAAAATCATTTGGACTAGAAATAAAATTGTAGATGCAGAAAATTTAGATAAGACATATATACTGTTTTTTATAGATAGAGAATGTGATCATTAAAAAAAAATAAATAAAATTTTGAAGCAAAAAAGAGCAGGAAAAAAATATTTTTTTTTTTTAATTTTGGAATCTCAACTGCTAAGGATTAATAATAATTCTTAACTAACTAAAGCTACAAAAAACAATAAAAAATAATGTAGAAATTTACTATATTTATTTGCGAAAAAAATAAAAATTAAATTAAAATTTAGGATAAACTTAAACAATAAGGATAGGAGTGGTAACAAAATAAAGCCTATAATTCTTCTCCCTTGAAAACTGAGACGTTTCAGATAAAATTGATTTTTCCTTTTTCCCTCAGTGTTTCTTGTGAGGACTTAAGTCTTTAGTTGAATATATCAGAACTTTTCAAGCTTTTTTCATCGTGACCTCAAAAGTGAAATTTCTTTTTGCGACAACCCTCCCGCCCCCCTTTAATCAAATTACCAAAGGAATAAAACTAAAAAAAAACTTTTCTAAATGGTTTGGAATGTTCTTTATAATTATTATTCAAGTAATATGCTAAGAACATCTCGCAACCCCCACTTTGAAGAGCCCTGGTATACATACGTATATAAAATTTAGGGTAAACATATATAGCGATAGGAACATTATATATTATATACATAGATGATATATTCATATGTTGTGAAAATAGTGATATTTAGTAATTTTTACCAAAATTAATTAAATTTTTATAAAAATTACTAATTATATAATATTCATATGTTCATAACAAATGAATATAAAATCTAAATATATATACTTATAATAGAGGTTTATATATACAACTATAGACTCAACTCTTTCTCGCAAGAAACACCGACTGAATGAATGAATAACTTCTCAGATTTCAAGGTTTTATTCACTGGCTGAATACATTCTATTACCGGCTAAAGGACTACATTTAAACTAAGATGAAAAAGTGTCCTCAGTTCTGTTGAAGATCTGAGGAAAATCGCAATAGATGGATTGGTTATTTCATACTAAGAATAGAACGAATTTTTTTCTATTTAATTATTTGTTTTACATATAATTTTTTTAATATTATTCGAAAGATCCATTTCAACAAAAATTCATAGGGAAAAAACCAAAATCTACTTTTTCTTTTAGATTCCAAGATATTTGACAAAATCTAAGAAACTTGAACACAAAATAGAAAATCTAGTTTTTGTTATTTTTTGATTGAAAACACTGTATTTAATTATCATTTTGGATATTTTAGAATTCTCTGCACGAATTCGTGCACTCTGTTCAAAATCCCGCTGGGCACTAACCTCGCCTCCTGTTACTTGTCTCAATGGGATCACTTATAAACTAACATCTGTCTTTGTTGTCCTTCTCTTTAGTATTTTCTAATCTCTTACAGGTGTGAGTGGCGTCAAAAAGAGGTTATTTATATAATTTCTATTTAATTTTCAGGTATCCCCTTAATTCTCTCAATCTCCTTTCTATATCTCATTGTGATATGTTTTTCCCCTCTTGTTGATGTGTTTGTGTTTGTGTGGGTGCGTCTGTTTGTCTATTGGGGGGTCAGGTCATGTGTCTGACCATCGCAACAGCCTGCGTCGGTTATCTACCCGATGGCGAATTCAAACATTGGGTCAATTCTCGAGTGAACTTCATGTGTTTCGCCGTACTCTCATCAGCGGTCTCAGCTGTCATCCATTATCACAATCCAGAAAATCGTCCCAAAAGAGGCATTTGCGTCGCTAATCATACATCTCCCATCGATGTTCTTGTCCTCGCCTGTGACAACAATTACTCTCTGGTAAAACTAAAACTGCTTGTTAAAAAAAATAAATTTTTTTTTAATGCTTGAATGATTTTTCAAATTTACCAATGCACAAACAAAGCACACTTGAGTATTTTTTTCTCTACCCTTTTTTTTTTTTTACAGATTTTTAAATTTATTTTTGAAGCTCCCCGAACATATGATATTTATTATATTAATATACCTAAATAAATATGTTATGTTCTAAGGGTATTTCAAAAATGTTCTTTTCTTTGTTCTATTCATTTTTTTAAGATTTTATTTTATTTTCTTTAAATAAAAAATGATTTATTAAGCGAAAAAAAGGGAATATGAACCTTGGTTTTAATTTGAATAAAGATTTCGGAAAAATTAAATTTAAATCCCCCCCCCCGTGGCTAACCATTTAAAGATATTGACATTGTCACTAATGATTACCTTAAAACCCAAAGGGTGTGGGTTCGGATCTCAGGCTTATAATATAATTTGTGATTGTTTAAAAGTTCATATGGCCTCCGATGTCGAAAAGGAAAAAAATTTACAACAATATAAATTCAAAAAATAGAATTCCAACCAGTGAAAAGAAGAGAGAAATAGGCAACTTTTTTATTCCAAAAGCCAGTGATTCGCTTCCCTGAGCGACAAAAATTTATATTATTTTGGCTACCAATATAAATAAATAAGGATGTCTAAATGATCAGCCGAAAAAGACTTAAAAAAAAAACTTGATCATTTTTAATGTTTCTAAAAAATAAAGGCTTCTGCTGGAGATTGTATTAGGAGGCCTTGTTTATTTGCTGATATCTGATATATGTTTTAAATAAAGTACATTTTATCTCTCAATTAAAAGTTAGTTAATTCCAGGATTATATCTATAATAAGTCATTATAAGTATTTTTTGAAAAACTACTAATGACTAAGGATCAAGCTAATGTCGATTAGTCGGATAAGCCGATGTCACAAATAAACTAAAAATTTATATATTAACTTTAACCTACTAATTCATTATCCAACAAGCCAAGGTATTAATTAACATATGTTCTTATTCTTGGTTTTAATTAATGTTCTTATTCATATTTATGAATTTTTATAAATTTATAAAGCTTGAATTATCCTGAAAGTCGAAATATTGTTGATTTTTTAAATTTCTTTTTTATTGATGACAGTGAAGTTATTACACGAAAAGTTAATAATCTTAGAATTTTTTTCTCCTATCGGTTAAAATGATTAGATTAAATTTGACTTAACTTGTCAATGATAAAAAATTAAAGAAAAAGATTAGATATTATATACCTAAAGATAAGATTAATTTATAGGTTATATAATCCATTTTATGACTCTAAAAAAAAAACTGTCTAGAACCGAATTCCGAATCCGAAATCATTTGGTGCTCTATTCATTTGTGCTATTGATTTATTATAATAATAATATAATGGAAATAACGAGTTCAAATCCATTCTTTACCATGATCTTTTTTTCTTTAAGCTCATTTAAATCATTTTTTACTTTCTTACTTATTTTAATTTTATTTTTATTTATCTTAATCTAATTTATTTTTTCAGTTTTGTTTGTTGTTGTTTTTTCCTACTGGTGATGGGCTTAAATTAATCTCTTTTTTTTTTAATGTAATTTCTTCAATAATTAATAATTTAAAAACAAGCTTCTTTTAACAATAAAATTAAATGTCATAATTCATTTTTATATTTTAAAACTTTACTATATATATATATTATATATAGTACTTGTGTTTTTCATATTATTAATAATAGGTTACAACATTATATCTTATATTTTTTATACGTTAATTTAAGTAAATCTATAATTAATATTTATTGAATCAGGCTTCCACATTATCGAAATCTCTGGAGGTGTAGTAAATCTCGCCCCGAAAAGACCCGGCCGGGTTCGACTATCTTTTGAACCCAATTTTTTTAAAAATATGGTTTAATAAATATTAATTATATTTTTAAACATTATAAATATATAATTTATTATTTAATTAATTAATTATTTTTATTTATTTTTTAAATTAATTCAGAATAGGAAAATAGAAATGTCAATATTCGAAATCACCTCTGAGATATTAGAGAATTTTAAAAGATTAATTTTATGATTCAAGTCCTCTATTTAATATAATTTCACAATTAAGCATCTGTAATTTGGAGTGGAGGGGAAGAGAACAATTCGCCGACCAATCAGACCGTGCCCTGGGCTGTCTACTATAACTTCCCAAGTTGCCAGATAAGCGTGACAAAATAATTCGAATTTGTAGAGAATACCAAAATCATTATATAATCCAATTAATTCTACAAATCTCTATTAATATCTTCCTTTACCTTTCATCTTTAATTGCTGTTCAATCTTTATAGATACCTTTTATAACTTTTTTATTTTGAGAAAAAACTTGATAAAATATTTTTTTTAATGAAATTCTTATATAATTGATAAAACAAGGTCATTCGTGGATATTAATAATCATAATAAAAAAAAAACTAAATTAAATTATATCTATTATTTTTTTTTATTCGGAATTTTTCTAGTTGACTAGAAAAAGTCAACAAAATATATCCTAGAACTAATTAGAAATATAATTATTAAGAATTAACAACTAAATTGCTATTTTTTTTAAATTCAAATAATTTTGAAATTTATTTGGATAACAATAACTATTTGAGAGCTTATTATGAATCTATTGTGTAATAAAAGAATAAATTTCTAAAGTTACC
>JAAAKE020019150.1:0-10455 GCA_010014785.2 Anisolabis maritima
GACCATTGGTCAAAATATTTAAACTATAATAAATTTTTTCCCTTTTATTTGAATTTGAAATCTAGGTGGATATCGGCTTTAACAGTCAAATATGTGCAGAAAACTATAAACTTGCTTGAAAAGTGTAATAAAGATATCAATATTAAATGTATAATAATATAAATTGTAAAAAATCTCAACAAGAATAAATATAATATTAACCAAATTTATTTTGATAAATCTTGCCCAATTTATTAACAGAATTTAAAATTTGTGCAATCAAATATTCATGATATATTTTAGTAACTACAGTATTCGTAGTTCGAGACAGTAGTCTTTAAAAATTATCCATCAAAATATTGAGGAAATAACAAAAAAAAAATAAAGTTGTGGTTTGCATTGTGGATAAATAAAACAAATGAATGCGTTTTACCACGATTTATTGATAAAGATACAATTCGTTGATGAGAGAGAGAGAGAGAAAGAAAGGCTAATGACTGGTTCGTGTTCCCTACGCGTGACAGGTAGCTAGTCGGTGAAAATGCTGACTGAAGGGTGCGATGAATCCTGTGTATAAAAAGTCCGGTAGTTAAAGACTGAGCCAGTCCCTTGTCCTTTTTAATGACCAGGAAGTGTTTGTTCTAACGGTGTTTTAGGAACAATGGGGAATCCCATCAATTGTCTCAATTGTTGGGAATTTCTTGCCCGGCTATCACCCGAGGGGAATCTCCTTATTTGTCGTTGTTGGGAATTCCTTGTTTGTGTGCTGTCACTCCCCTCCCCCCATCGGAGATGGTTGTACTGTGGTCAAATAATATATCAAGGAAGCTCTTCTTGGAAATATATCCGTCGACCTGATATCATTGACCCCCTGCTGAACCTCGGCGGTCGGCAATAATATAATAAATAGATAGCTGGAGGCGTTGAAGTTTTCTGGTTTCTGGTGTTGAATGGAGTTGAATGGGTCTGGTTCGCGGACCGTCGGGCGGAGGGAGTCTTTTCATCGGCGATCTATTGAGAGGCTGCCTTTCCGTATACGATTATTCTAAACGTCTTCTCGGTCAGCTAACCTTGTGCGGACCCGTATATGGCCGATCTAGGCTTCCGGTCAGGCAATACAGTTGGAATCTGGCAATGGTCCAATGATGTCGAGGTGGACGTGTAGGAACCGTCTTAGAGGTGCGTGATCTGTCCGGGCAACGATGTAGTGTGTCTCTACCTGACATGTTTGATATCCGCCGTGAACTGCCTAATGAAGTTGAAATGTTTGAATTGTCAAGGCGAACATTATTCGCGCTTGAAGGCGACGATGAAAGGGGTAGGGTTTATAGTCAGTGTATACAGTAAAATGCCGACTCTTGACTTGCCTGAAGTGCTTGATGCTCTCTTAAATTGCTAGCAACTCGTGGCCGAATGCAGTGTATTTCGCCTGTGTGGGGCTCAATTTCGTGAAGAATAAGGCTGGATATCCCCCCTCTGCTGTTGGAGGACTGTGCCGATTACATTGAAGGAGGCGTAGATCGTCTCGCTCAATGCGACCGAAAAATCCTAGAAGAAGCTTCCGCCAGGCTATCCTTGACATCCTTGAATGTCTGTTCGTGTTCTAGGGTCCAAGTAATTGGCGGCTGACTTTCAAGTTAGGAGCGGCAAGGGCCTCGTGAAGTGGAGATTGGACTTCAGCGGCATGCGGGAGGAAACGGCGTTAGAAATTTAACTCCCTTAAGAAATGCCTTTAGCGTGGATGGCCGAGGAAAGCCCTGGAGATCGGCGATGCGGTCCGGTAGCGTGCATGAGTTCTGTTAATCAGGTACCCTAGGGAGGTGACTTCGGAGACTTTGAAGACGCATTTGCTGGGGTTGATCAATACTCCATAGTGTGCCAGGCGTTTGAATAATTGGCGAAGATGCTTTCTGTGTTACTCAGGACTGGCAGAGTATATTAGGTCTATTTAGGAAAAACAAAAGGGCAGATCGCGTACACCTCGTCAATGAAACTTCGAAACATCTTTGCTGCGTCCCGCAAGCCGAATGACATAAATGGAAACTCAAAAAGACCGAACGGTATGTTAAGTGCCGTCTTTGGGACTGACGGGTATTAGATGATAAGCGCTTACGAGGCCAATTTTTGAAAAAAAAACGGTACATTCTGATAGATGTTGAGCATAATCGATATAGCGGACCGGATATCTATCTGGTCGGGATTGTTCCGGCGTTGAGTGCGTGGTAATCACCACGTGACCTCCAGCCGTCCTTCTTGAGCACGAGGTGAAAGACCGACGACCAGGGACTTTTTGAAGGTTGAGCGGTTCTATTGTGATTCATGGCGGTGAACTCGTCGGCAATCTTTTCAACGAGTCAGCTCTGAGAAGTCGATGACAGGGTGCGTTGGTCCTGACCGTCTTTACACTCGGTGACGGGCCGTGGGTGCCGTTACCTGGCTGGACAACGAGGTTATGGTATCTCGAAGGCACTTTTTGCCGTAGTTAGTAGGAGGCCGAAATGCGAAAGGAAATTGATTTCGATGATGGGATTCTCGACGTCCGCCACGATGAACCTCCAGCTGAAATCCCGCTACAGTCTCAGATTAACTGATATTGGGGCCCAAGCATAGGTTGGTATTAGGGAAGTTTACCACTAAATATACCCAGTCAAAAAAATCATCCTTATGTATTTTAATGACTTATATATAGTCTTGGGGCATTGTTTTGAATACCACCATCTTTTTCAAAACAAACCCCTATTATTCAATATTTGTTATAGAACGTCACGATCCCTCTGGGACTTGCTAGCCTCTAACTTGCATCTAGTATTGTGAGAGTTTCTAATCGGGCTTGTTAGATGCAAAAAGTAAGACGTTTGCTTGCTAGAGAAATTATATTTCTCTCGTATATATTGACGACCACGAGATAATATTTCCACTGGGCCGGAGAGTCGATGTAACGCAGCATATCCGTCGCGAAATGGATAGTCCCTGGTTCAAGTCCGGGAGGTACCATATATACTCAGCCAAAACAAACATCTCGTTCATTTATTTTCAAATGATTTAATTTTATGTTAAATAATAATATGATCCTGACATCAAAATCACAATGGGGAAGCCCTTTTAGCAACAAAAAAGAATGGTCAGTGCAGAAGTCTGTGGAGATTACCGTTGCCTGAATGATAGAACCATCCCAGGTAGCCGATCAAAATACAGACAATTTGAATTTATATTATTTAATAAATGAGAATTTCTTGTCAGGCAATTTGTGTTTTCCGAAAGATTAAAAAAAAATTCATTTTAATCCAGAAAATCCGATGGTCTGATTTTAAATGGAAAGAAAATTTTTAAAATTTGGAAAATTTTTAATTTAGCAAATTTAAGAGAGTTTAATTTGATTTTTAAAAAGAATAATAAGAGAAAATAATAAGAGTCGGTAAACTCAAGTAAGTGCGCAGTGGCCCATCATGGGCTAATATGTTAGAGAGGCCTTTAAATTGAGGATTCCACACTCTTATGAAGGGAAAAATGATTAATATACTTACTAGACAGAGTCCTGCTGTAATATGCGTTTAACCTAAAAGGTGCATATGACGAAATTTATGGGCCGTTCGTTGTTAGCCGCAGCGAAGATGAATGGGTCGACCATGAAACCTGGTGATTGTGTTGGTAGATTCACGTGGCCGGTCTCTCCGGCGGGTGTTCTGACATTATCCATGAAAATGGATAATGGTGACCGTCGAATGAGGTTTTGTGATCCCACCGTCGAATATCTTTAGGAGTGGTGTGATCTGGTTGGGTTCACCGCTGAATGTCTCGGGATGGTGTGGAATGTGATCCGATCAGTCCATGCTGCTTATTGAATTCCATTATTCCGACTCGACTTTGAGGAGCCCATCAGTTTTGTAAAAAGGAAGGGATTAGGGGATTTCTTGAAATTTTGTATAAAAAATAATTTTTTTTTTATTTATTTAATATAAAATTCCTTATTAAAAACCATTCGTAGTAAAATTAAATTTATATTAATAAAAATATGTATCATTAAATTTCCATTTTTAAAATAATAATAAAAAAAAAAACAGTAAGGAACAACCCAAAATGACCTTGGTCATTGCGAAAATATACTGGTTCCTATATATATATAAGAGTATAACAAATCACAAACTGATACCATAGATTTAGGATCTAAGCTTATCATGGAGTATTTTGTGATTGAAAAAGTCAAAAACTTTAGAAAAGTCAAGATATATGCTATCTACTTAATGATCATCATTCAGGCATTCAGTAAATACAGACAAATTTGTCAACACAGATCTTAGATTACAAAGATAAATTGTATAGATAATAGAGAGGCAAAATAGGACCAGAACATCTTTTAATAACATAGGAAGGAATACCATTTTGATAAATAAATTTTTTAGATTTTAAGTCTAATATTGCATTTTTTATATGCTGAATAGAAATTTCTTTAAAATTTATTAAAATCATTAAATTTAATACATGGATTGATAGGGGCAAAAGTGAAAAGAGTAAGCGACTCAAAGAGTCTCTCTGGAAGACTCCTCTCCGGAAATTTGCGCAGATTAGGCCTCCCGTTCTTATGGAGAAATTGGTTCTCCAGAGTGACATTATTTCCTTAATACATCCCACTAAATTTTGATATACCGAGAGCCTTTCCAACAAGCTGATATGAGGTGTTATATCAAAAGCCTTTCGGTAATCGATCCATGCCATCGACAGATTTCTCTTACGTTAGATAGAGTCTTGACAGATGCATCTGTCGATGAGCAGGTTTTCGCGGCATCCTTCACTACCGGGTGCCCCACGTTGTTCGTATATCTGTTGCCAAACTGGTTCCACTGTCCGAAGTATTCTGTCATTCAGGATCTTCGTGAACGCCTTATAAATGGCATTCAGGCCTATAATTCTCGGGTTTGGACAAATCCTCTTTTTTGGGGATTATCACAGTGCGGCTTCCCACCAACCATTCCGGAATCGTTTGCTCTCTCCTTACAAATATTGTAAATATACGGGCCAGATGGTCGTGTGTCGAAGTAAACTTCTTCCACCAAAAGTTGTTAATTTTATCTGGCCCTGGAGCAGGGAAGTTCTTTGTGCCCATAAAAGCACCCTTAATCTTTTCCGCGGAGTGGGGGCATTTACTTGATGTCTGGACTCGAAGAGCCCAGGCCGCGAATTGTGCAATGGCAGGAGTGACCTCGTAAATGGGCCTTGCTTCTTCATAAATCTTTTTCCAAAAGGAGTTGACCTGTTCAGCCGTTGGTGAATGCGTCACAACGGACCTTAGCTCTTTAAACAGCCAAGACGGGTCAGAAGAGACAATTTTGTTTTCCCTGATCACTTTTCCCGCCTCAGCATCTTTTTCCTAGCTCTTGTCAAAGCCCGTATCCTCTCAACAGTGTGCTGCCTAATAGTAAGCAGCTTAACCATGTTGAAGGTGTGGTAGCATGCCCTTAGCTCGCGGGCTTGCCCGCGAACTTTGGATGTAAAAGGTCTTCCGGTTTTAATAAAATTCACCATACACTGGACACGGAACGCACTCTCTCTCGCTTGACACAGTTTTTCATTCAGTCGCTCAAGTCTTCTGCACCTCCTAATATCTGCCTACGTCCAAGTGGAGGGCTCATCAGGAACTAGAGACCGAGCGGCCGAATATACAGCACAGTTGATCTCCCACAGGCCGGACCCTTCCGAAATTTGATCCGAAAGCAGCACATTTTATCCGTGTCAGTTAGCTTCAGGGGGCATTTTCGATTTATGTCCCCTCTTCTTCGGTCCAGATCATTGGCGTCCACGGCGGATATGGCAATGACCGACGGGAGAGGCTGGCGATACAGCGGCGATACGAACTTCTGCTTGAGTGTCTTGGAGTTGTTTTTGGATGGCTGGTACTCTGATTGAAACAAAGGTAATAAAAAGAAACAAGGTTTGGTTTCTATCCCAATCCTTTATTACTAAGAGTGTTGACTTTTCGGGCCCGCCTTCCGACCTTCACTAGGACACGTTTAAATGGAAGAGATGCTTATCACTTATTCATCTCTCCGGAGATCTCAGAGATAAAATTTAAACATTTAATGTGCTGGTTTAAGAAAATAGTCTGTATGAGTCGGGAAGCTCATTGTTAATATATTAATTTTTTTGCACATCAAAGGAATCTGAAACTCACTTTATCTTTTTATTGAAGTGGTACATATTAGAAATTCCATTTAAACTTTTTATCTTAGTAATTTATTCATATATTTTGATGGTTTTATTGAAATTTCACGTTGTTTTTTCTATCTTTGAGAGAGAGGGGGAGGGGTCAATCCACCAGATCCCTATATGATCCATTCAGCGTCCTATCCTGTTCAAATCATTGGTCAAACCTCGACAAACGCTTCCCTCAATATTTATTTTATTAATTTATTTAATAATTTTAATAATTTTATTTTTTCTTATTTTTCTCTCTCTCTAAAAAAAAAATAAGTAATAACTCTAGTAGCGCATTTGACACTTCCGCGTTGGTAATTTTTCTCAGCTCGGAGCTCATATGCCATTGCATTTGCATTTTTTTATTTTTTGTTTACACGCACAAATTCATTGCCTAGATAGAAGTGATTTTTAGGTTTCATTATGTACCTTTCCTCGCCTTTACGATCGGCCTGCATTGTCCCTTTGGAGTTCTCCTCTTACAAATTTTTATTTGTCCTTATTCTTTTTCAAGATATATAAAGTTTATTTTTATTTTTTAATCCATTTTGGATTTTTTAAATATTTTCTCGCTTTTCGTACCTTATCGTCTTCTCTTTTTTTCTTTAAGTATTAAATTATTAATTAATTTTCTTTGTTTTATAAAAACCAGCAAATTCTTATAGACGAATTTCTCTAGCCGTCTCCATCACACTCTTAAAAGGCGACTTTACTAGCCGCCCCTTCAGCAAATTTCTATCGGCGACTCTTTTTAGCCGCCCCCTTTATAGCTATTTTTTAAAGGCTGCTCTAGCATCATCTACCATTTTCTTAAAGGCACCTTTCTCTAGCCGCTTGTGCAGCTAAATAGCTTACTGTTGAAAGGCGACTCTCTCTCGTTGTCTCAACAGCCACTACAGCTAAAAGCTTTTGAAGATTGCTATTTCTCTGTAGCAGTGCTTTGGTATTTTTATCACCACTGGCAGCTCCACTAATTTAGCTGAGCCGTCTTTTTCGAGATTGGTGATCCTCGCCCTTTTTGGAATCGCAGAGCGCCGCCATCTTGCCTCTCCGATAAAAATCCAAATATTTATAAAACACAAAACTTTATTTTTAATTCTTTTTAAATTTTTTATTTCCTTACAATTCTCTGGGACTTTATTTTATTTTTTTATTTTAATTTTCTTTTTGGATAAACCCAAGACTCAAATTTTTATTTATTTGATAAAAATAATCTATTTGAATTTAATATATTTTTAAATTCAAGTAATCAAAACAGGGCTAGGCGATCTCGCCTCTTTGCCTCCATTTTCTCCATCCTTTTGAATGATCTCTTCAAAAGAACTTTATTTTCTCGAAATAAAATTTTCTCCAAGATTAATGTATATATTCTATCGTTTGAGAAAGGGCGAAACTTGTTCTTTCATCTCACTTGGATACCTTTTTTTTTTTAAGTCTTTTTCGGCATCTGAGGCCATTTAGACTCCGTCCTTATTTATTTAAATTAATTGATAACCAATATAATTTAAATAAATTTTTGTCGCTCAGGACGGGAAGCGAACTACTGACTTTTGGAATGTGAAGCGAGACCTGCACCAAGCTCTTAATTGACCTTAATTGATTCAATAATTTATTAATAGCAAATTTATTTTATATTTAAGGGGCTAATAAATATTATGATTTATTTCTCTTAATTAGTAGGTTTAAATGATATTTTCATTTTACTTGTTTAAAAAAAATGAACCTTATGCTTTTAATCTATATGAGAAAATGCGATATTTTACATAGATTTATAAAGGTTCTCTTAACACAGTCTTGCGTATTTTTCTTAAGATTCATTTTTTCTCTTGCTCCTATGCATATTTCACAACCGTCAGAAATAACTTTTAAAGCTCAGGACAAGCAGGTAAGCCAAACCACCATAATGCATTAGCTTGATTTCCATTGCAGATTTATACGAAACATATGCTTATCCTATGCAATTTATGTTGGTATTTACATATTCTATATATATTGCTTTGGTAAAAAAACTGCTTTTAGAGCGTTGGGGACTTTACTGGCGGGTATGATTATATATAATTTAAATTATATGCTCTATCCGCTTCGATAAAATCGTATAATTTAATATTTATGAGCATAAGATCACATTTATAAAATTTTCAATAAGAAGACGGATGGCTATGGAGATTTTTGAAAGTGATCTGAAGTAGGCAGCCAACAAAATAATACTATTTATTCTCGCATTTCGAATGCGCATCGAGCTCATCATCAAGACGAAAATAATGTTTCAATTTAAGGGAATCATTGTTTACCTTAAATTGTAACATTATTTTCGTCCTAAAGATGAGCGCGAGGCGCATTCGAAACATCGACGAAAATAAATAGTATTATTTTGTTGGCTGCCTACCTCAGATCACTTTCATTTATAACATTTTTCTAAAAAAAATTTTTGGGTTGGCAAAGAAAAATTGGTGTCAAAATAATAATGCCAATACGAACCAGAGCTTCTATGAAAGAGGCATCATGAAATTAGCTTTAAAATGGCGACAAATAGTAGAACAAAACGGTGCATATTTGACCAAAATCGAACAATCCTAACTATGTTAAATAAAGTCTTGAAATAAACAAAAAATTAATAGATTTATTTTTTCCCAACATTTATATAGAGAAAGTATTGCCATCGCAAAAAAATTGATGTCGAGATTTCCACGGAAATACACGTTTTGAGGCCATCTGACTCTCTCGCAAAATCGTCTATCTGTGAGAGTGTGTGAACAAGATTTCTCAAAAACAAAAAAAAAATTACGTTTTAATTTAGAAGGTTTTTCGATATCCATTCGATTCGATAAGATATAAATAAATAAATGTATTTCTCGTATTCATGTCCTTTTTTACTTTTTTCCATTTTTTCAAAATTAGCTCTAACGATCTTGATTAATATTTATATTACTTATTTATTAGAGTTTTAAAATGTATTAACCATTATCCGCCCCAAAAATGTCTGGGACTCACTTTACTGTTGTACGTTTTAGGCTTTGTGTGAATTACTCTTAAACCAGACTATAATTTAACAATCAACAATAATTTGATAATTTATTAAAATGTAAAAATTTGTTTCTTAATAAGGAAAAAAATAAAATAAATACAATATTTTTATATTTTCAACTTAAGCGCCTACTTCTTTACTCGGGAGACGATTCTGCTGCACCTGCTAGCCTACCTCAGTCCAGCTAAAAAATTACATCATACTAATTTTTACAATTTAAAAAATAAAAATTAACTCACATTGCTATTCAAAGACTTGTCTAGTTTATATTTATATTTAAAAATTGGCATTAAATTATATATCTGCAAGATTTTTTATTAGTTGGAAAAAACATTCACCTGACAGAACTGCATCTCTTCCTGATAATATCTCAAAACATACCTGGTAGCTACTTCCAACTACATTCCACCCCTGACGAGGATGTTATTTATCTCAATCATACAAATGAAACTCTGAATATTTTTGTTCTTTTTTTAAACTTCTAAATATAAATCAGGGAATTAGTTTTTATTAAGTTGTTTAACTGACGGCCAGATGTCATGGCTCTATGGGAGAAAAATTCTCATCAAAAACAATACGAATTAAAAAAAAACATGTAAAGTAAGAAAACAGACACTCTCGCCACAGGGTTAACAATATTTCTATCCACACACACATACGCGCGCGCGCACGCATATATATATATATATATAATGTTTATTTCACACAATATTATTACAGTCCCAGACAACAAAGCGATACAATTTCAATACCCAGAAAAATCCTAAAAATAATTAAAAACCCTTCTTATAATCAAATTATAATGATAAATCTTATTAAGCATTTTGACTCTGTGGAGAACAACATTTTTTAAGAGATTGCAAATTTATGGACCACACATTTAGATAAGAGAAAGTAAAAATAATCTATACAATGTTATAATCCGAAAAAGTTTGCTATGACAGGCTTCTGATTGACTATCGAGTGTCGAGTCGTGGGGATGTCATTATGACGCTGTGAGCAGAGTTTGACATTTATTTCTATAATAAAAGTTTTTAAAAAAAAAAAAAAGGAAATATATATATATATATATATATATATATATATATATATATCGGTGATATTCTGGTAATATTAATAATTTAAAAGTTATATATTCTATAATTGAGAATAATTTTAATAATATTAATTTATATATTGATTATATCATTATTATAGAATGCGATGCAAAAGAATATTGAAAAAATTAAAGAAATATTTTAAAAATCAAATCGACTTGACTT
>JAAAKE020019161.1:0-10455 GCA_010014785.2 Anisolabis maritima
CGAGAGGAAGGCGTTCACTTTTAAAATTTTTATTCCTTATCAGATTTTAATAAAATTAAAATGATAGATTGTCAATGATATAAATCAGGAGTCAACAACCTGCGGCCCGACAATCAATTATAAATTTTTTAATAATTTGTCCTGATTACGCACACACCGGAATATTGCATATATATATATATAGTTTTCATAAAGTATAACCAATTAGGTAGCGTTCTGATAAACGTGAGGAGGCTGCGAACTAACACAAGGGCATTCCATATGTGGCACAGGACATCCACATATCTTTTTAATATTGTATTTTGTTTTTCGATGATATTATAAAATTTTTAACCAAATTGCTACTATAAATAAAATTTTTTTGATATCTATTTGTTTTCTTTTATGTTGACCCTAAATTATATTCATATTTGTTTTTAAATAAAAATTTATTAAAGTAATTATATAATATTGGAATGTACCTAATCAAAAAATAGGCCACCTCCACATCCACAACTTTGAATGCAATACCACTAATTTATTTAATAATTTTTTTCAAATTTTCTTAATATTTCAGGCAAATTGAATAAACGATTTCACTAAAACCAAACCAAGCTCTATGAATTACAAATCTCATATACAAGTATTATAGCATTTGTATGTAATATAATTATTCTGATCAAATTATGGAAATACAATGCAAAAAAATATTTTACTAAAGATGATATACAGTAGAATAATTCGCAAACTTCTACATATTAAACATAAACCAAGAGGCCTAAAATAATATTACTATTAATAAGTTGTAGCTTAGTGTTCGAATTTCCGGATGCGCCACTGTTAATAGATAGATAGAATAGATTCACGGATGAATGGTTTGCATTGATTGCATATTAATGCATCGCTTTGCATTCTAATCTTCCCCCACTCCCTACTCTCTCGGTCTTTGTCTCTTTATCTCAATGGCCTTGGGTTCGATTCTAAGCGGTCTATTGTCTGACATGCAAGTGTCATGTCACGTGATTAAAGGATCTACGCTCTGACGCTTGTCTAGACAACAACAACAACAAAACCACTAACAACAACCCAATAAATACACACATTCTGATAACATTATATAATAATATATTATAAGCTATTAATTTCATTTGAAGGTTGAAGTTGAGAAAGAAATCTATGCTATTCAACATTCAAAATCCTTATGATTAAGTGAAGATTTTTCTAAACTATTATATTAAATCCAAAAATTCTTAAAGGGTCTTTGGTTTGCGATAGATTGATAGTTGGAAGGTATTGCTGGATAACTCATGGTAGGAGAAATAAATTTTCCCAATTTTCCTGTCTGTAGATCATAATTATGAGAAAGGAGAGGAAAACACTCAGTAGGGAACTCTTTATCAAAATAAAACTCCAAATATGTAAAACTTTTCGTCTTTAATTAAATAATAACATCATCAGTCACAAGAGCTTAAATAGACATAAATTAAAAACACAAAATAAAACATAATAAAAACAAAACAAAATTATAACAACTTTACAAAGTATACATGAAATATGATAATTTACAGTGCAAACAAACTCACGCATTAAGCAATGCTAGAGTTGTTACATATTCTATTAATAACTATATACAAAATATACAATGTGTACATAGGTTGGAATATGCCCATCAGCGTTCATATAGCGAAGTCTCCAATATCCCTCCGTGGCCTAGAAGTTAAAGAATGACAATGTCACTGTTGATAACCTTAAAGGTCAAGGGGTATGGGCTCGGATCCCGTCCGATGCAAATTTATTTATATTAATTTGATACCAATTGATATAAATAAATATGCCTTGATTACAAGTATGGTAATTAATATGTATATTATATCGATTAAAAGTCTCTATGGCCTCAGATACCGAAAGGACTTTAAAAAAAGTCTCCAATATTTATTAATTTATTTATTGGAATCTTCGTTATATAAACGCTGATAGGCATATTCCGACCTATACATTTTATATTTTGTACATATTATTAGAATATAAAACAACTCCATCTACAACCCAATGCTTAATACATTGGGTTTATTTACACTGTGAGTTATCATTTTTATATATATTCTGTAAAGTTCTTATATTTTTTAATTTTATGCACATCTCAACTGTCATGGTTGATGGTAGTATTATTTAATTAAAAATTTCACATATTTTAATTTTATTTCAATAGAGACTACTCTACTACTGAATTTCTTCTCTTTCACATCTTTCGCAGAAATAATACAACTCGTTTTTGGATACACTTACAATATTTTATTTGTAAATATTTCGGCCGGCATATTTTTATATTGGAAGATTGGAAGGCGTTATGTAGGCCAAAATATTTATAAATAAATTGATGTAAGAATCATCCAAAAAGGCTGGTATTATTTCTCCGAAACTTCTTTCTAAATGTATTTTTATTAGAAGGATTAGAAGAATCTAGATAGATAGATTCGATATATCTAAAGTTATTTATTTTGTTAATAAGGAAAAAATAAAATAAATCCAATATTTTTATATTTCCAACTTAAGCGTCCTGTTATTACTGCTTTTCTCGGGAGACTTTTATTTATTTATTAATAAATAAGGAATAGCATAAAAATTCAAAATATCCAACAATAAGCTTCTTTTAATACTGCTCTTCTAAAAGGACTGCCACTGGTAGCTTTCCTCAGCCTGTCATGCCTCTAAAACATCTTTTTAGAAGGGCTGTATTAAAGGATGCTTATTGATGGAAATTAAAAAAACTTATTCTATTCCCTGTTTATAGAAATATTACTCCACCCATATATTAATATGATGTTATTGTTTAGTTTTTGAAAGGTGGAGTATAGGAAAAAAATATTTGTATTTGATTAAAAAAAAGTATTATTTACTCTCATCCTTTTCAAGTAGAAGTTGACAACCCGATATGCCACGTCATGTGATTTCATGCTATCTGTTTTACTTTATAATAAAAGTATTAACTCTGATATCAGTCACACTTTTTTGAATTAGAAGGAACGTTTTGACTTATTATTCTCTGAAAATGACATGAAACAAAGGCCAAAATCTGAAATAAATTTTTAAATGAATAAATAAAACTTAATTGGATCTCATTATAAATTTTTTTAACCCTCTCAATATATTGAATAAAACTCGTAAAAATTTGATTGAAAAATTGCATCTATTTAAAACTGTAGCCTATATAGCCAGGGTAAGATACTTGAAGAATCTCTCCTCTGTTCTACTAAGATAGATATGAAATCAGATGAAATTATAAGTTAATAAGTATAAGTGTTCAGGACAGGTCATTCATCCTTTGCACACTCTTAAAATTTCTAGTAATAGTTGAAAGTGTTTGCTTTATCAATATAATTATTTATCCACTACTTAAAAGGAAAAATTTTTTACCCTTAGAATTATTTCATTTCAAAATTTGCAGAGATAAAAAATTAGAAAGATAAATATTTAAAAAAAAAACCTGATGTATTTTTAATCGAAAGGAACTGAGAATGTTCTTTTAAATAAACATACTGTACATTTGTTTTTTTTTTAAGTCTAATATTTAACAGCCAGTATAGCAAATACAATCAGGTTGAACAAAAAAGCAGACTTCTAAAGGACAACAACAGAAGCAGAAAGGCACCACCACCACCCCTTGACGTGGCATGACTTTGAAATTGTAATTAATTAACAACCCTCAGAGAGAAAGAGAGGGAAAGGTGTACATTTTTTTTTAATATTTTCATAAATTTCTGGTCGACTGCTTCCTTATGTTAACTCTTACTACATGAGCGAAAAATAAAATATACTAGAAGGTCTCCGTCCTGGTCTGAATGTATATATAGAAATTATACTTTTTTTAATTAAAATGAAATTTTCCTTTCTACAAAGAGAGAAATTCAAATATTGACACAAAAACACATACATATAAAAAATTAATTTAATTAGACTTGCAAAAAGTGAAAAATAATATTTCTATTGTAGTTTATTATATTAAATTTTATTAATATAAAGCATAAACAAGCTGGGATCCAGGATTTGTACATGGATGGAGATGACCACGTTAACAGGGAAAATTAAAATTAGTTTAACTAGAAATTTGTTAATTAAAAATTAGCCAAATTAAAAATATAAGATTTAAACAAATTTATAGCTAAATAAGTATTTAACAATTTTAAAATAAATATGTTTATATAGGTATTTTTTAACGTTGGAAAAACCCGAAAGAGTGAGAGAGAAATTTGAAAAAACGGGAAAAATATTCGATTCTAATTATATGTCGAAATTCACGCTTTGTCCAAAAAAAAATCCAGACTCAAAATCCTAATTGACTAGCAGTGGCATAATCTCAACTTTATAATGGGAGACAAAGAGAAGGGGAAGAGGAACTCCTCAAATGGAGTCCAAAACTTTTTATTTGAAATAAGAAAAAGGAAAGCAGGTCCATTTTTGCCTCTGAAGTCTATACACCATCTATCCACAGGACAAAGTCCTTTAAAATAAACTTCCTGTCTCCTTCACTCATTATTAATATTATAAATTTTATTTACTTTACTGCCTTCCTATAATTTTTTTTTTCCAAAATAAGAAAATTTAAAGTCTCTCGATAACTCATTAACCCACTGAATTACTGGTATCAAGTGTAAATCAACAATTGAAATGCGTTTTTTTAACATTTTTTTTATACACTATAGATCTATATTTTAGATCAGTATCGAATCATTTTGAATGAATTTTACAAATTTTACTTTCTCTTATCTATATGTGAAATACAGTATATAATTACAAAGTATTGCGATGGCAAAAAAAAATTCGAAGTCGAGATTTTTTTTAAGTGAAAATTTTCTTTGAAGGTTCCTTAAAAAATGTCTTCGCTCCTCGTCCTAAATTGATATCATTAAGATTTTCTGTTTGTTAAAATAATCTATATGAATGAGAGTGCTTTCCAATTTTAATAATAAATTTCCTTTAGGGGAGAGAGGAAACTTTTTTTTTAGAAATTACATTATAAAATTTTATTTCAAAAACATGCGCAAAAGATTAAAAAATAACAAAATTGTTCTCGTCTCTTCTATATAAGAATGAAACAAGTTAACTCGATTACAAGCTACAGCTCCTACAAAACCCTTTTTTGGTGATCCAGATCCACAATGGATAAGCAACTATCAATTAATTGATCTAACTATAGATTAATAAAATAGAATTTGTTATTCTATCTTGGGTGGGAGGCATTTCCTTCTATAAGAAACGCGTGGCCGTTAAGAAATCATTTTAAACGATGACATCTTTGATATTATTTTTATTGTACTCAAACTTAAATATAATTTGAATAATAAGCTCGAATATTAGGCTACTTATTTCCCTTCTTGTTTTACTTCAATAAGATGTTCTCTGATTTTCTGAGAGAGATACTATACGTATCAGTAGATTTTGGAGAAATAGTAAAATTTTCTTCAGCTTAAAAGTTTATTATTAAATGATCTTTTGGTCTTTGGCATTTTTAAATCTACAAAGGAAGTGCGATAACTCAGTGACTTTTAAGAGAAATCGCTCCGATCAGATGTTATTTTGCCTTTCAAGTATAGTGTATATATAAGTTATAGTATATAGGCAACGATGCCCCCCCCCCCCCCCCGTTTTACATACGGGGTTGGTGTTAGATGACGGCCAAAAGCAATGCTTCTCTTCTGGAACGAGCCGAAAATAAAACCCTTAATCGTCCGCCTAGTATAAACAACTACATAATAAGAGATGAATTAGACAAGACATGCTTAAATGATGTCATGAAGTCTTTAGTACACAAATTCAACTGCAAAACCACGTCTAATTTCATTTAAAGATTCTGACCTATCAACGTTTTAGAGTTCTTTTTTCTTTGTTTATATATTTAACATATCCGAGAATTTTTTCCTCGAAATTAAATTTTTATTACTAAAAATATGTCTATCATGTATAGGAATAAAGTCTTCGGAAATTGAAATTAGCGGACGCTTGGAACCGAAAAATCAAATAATGAAAAATTATATAAATGATTGTCAGTAAATTGTATTTATTATAGTAAATTTTTAGTAACATTAGAAATTTTCCTTTTTTTTTTTTCAAATGAAAAATTTGTATTCTGATTTTTGTTTGGTCGTATTACGAATGCTCCTTCTACAGAATTTGCTAAGTTTCTAAACAGAGAAAAAGTTCACTAAATTAAAAGACTATTGGAAATTTCGTTTGTAAAAGGCATAATAAAATTAGAATATTATTGGGGAAATATATCGAGTTAATAAAAAATAATTCATATTTTATGCAATTTCAATGTCAGTGATTTGCCAAAAGCAAATTGTAAATCGATTTTTATATTCGTCATCTAATTAATTTGAAAATCAAAGCAAAATATATCGCTTCTTCTTCTGGGAATAATTTAGAATAAATATTTTTTTATTAGTGTGTGTGTGTGTGTGACCTGATTTTTTTCTCTTTATATCTGTTTATGATCTCATTTCACACATAAATTCAAATTAATGATTCAGAGTTATTTGTGGAAATAATAAAGTAGAAATTTGAAAAATAGCAAAAAGTATATATAATATATAAAAAAATTTTAAAAAACTTTCTATTAAGAGTAGTCTATTTATTTAAATGAAAAGTTCTTATAAAGAATACTTGTTATTAAAAAATTAAAATCTTCCAATATGTTGAATCTGAACAAACTATTTTTTTAATGAAGAGAATCTAGAATTGTCTTTCGTTTAAATTTTTTTCATTTTTTTTTTAAAGTCCCATGTGCTGGCAGCAAAATATGGCATCCTTTATTCGGCCCTGAATCTATTTTATTAAAACATTAGATTGGCTTGATAGATTTTGAAGTATAAAATATTATTTTTAATTAATGAGATAATAAGCGCAGGATATTTATCTTTTCGTTTATCAAACAATTGATCTAATAAATATTCAAATTAAAAAGAAATTAAAATTTCAAATTATCTAATTACAATCAAATGCAAAAACAAATGTGCAATTAGTTATAATTATGATATGGTTTAATGCTAATTTAATTTAGGTTAGATCATGATGCTCTGAAATGTAACGTGCAACTAATAAATTACCAAACAAAGAATTTTATAAATAATTAGGGAGTAAATCTTGATAAAAGATTCGTTATATTTTTAATAGTTTAATAAGCTAAGCATCTAAAAAATAATTTCTTTCAAATGTCCTCTTCTTGATTGCTTTCAGGGAGTAAGCTTTATAAATTTTTTCGAAATTGGCCTTTAATATTCCAAAATATTTCATTTTGATATTCCTATTTTTAACTTCTTTTAAAAATATTTATAGTTTTTTGAATTTAAATTAAATATCTACAATTTTTCAATGATGTAAAAAATGTATTATTATTTTTATTTAAAACAGGATGGAGCAAATTCTATAGTCTTAGTTCCCAATTTTTTTTTTATTCACCCTTTTTATTAAATTCCAGAATAAAATCCCCCCCTCCCATCATCTTTCCAAGCAAGTTTACAGTTAAAAAAAAAAAAGATTTATTTTTACTAGAATACTAGAACCATGTTCTAACTGTAAAGAAAAATAAATAAATAAAATGGGTAGGTTAAACGGTTAAGTTAACGAGAGTAATCTTAATAAAGAAAAATACAATTCAAGATATAAATAAATACATGAATTAAAAAACATCACTCTCATATAATTAAAAATAAAAATAAAATATATTGAAAAAAAAAGGCAAAAAAAGTTTATAATGAAAATTATTTTATTTTATTAAGTGTCTGAAACACTAAAATTCCCCACTTTAGCTCCATAACATATTATACAATTCAGGCAGTTAAATGAAAACATTTGAAAAGGAATGCAACAATTCGATTTTTATTAAAAAAAAATAAATTGATGAGCATAATTTTATGAGTTCAATGTCCTTGCATCTTTTCACATTTTCTAAATAAACAACAGATCAATAGGAACTGAGCAGGTGTATCACCGGATGAAATTGATTATGTTCCCCACATAGGAAGAAAGAGAAAGAGAACAGGTGTCAGGTGGGAGAGGAAGTGAGGTGCGTTGGTCGTTGCCAGCCACTTCCGGCGCAAGTGAATGAGTCATTTGGGCCCTTCGGGGTGATTAAGGCAGTTTATATATTTATAGTAGTATCATTTTGGATATGGATAACAAAGAGTAGCTAATACATCTAATTTATAATTAATCAAAATTTTTACTGACTTTTTTGGGAGAAGTAAAATATTTCTCTTTAATAATATCATATTTTTGTCTCTAACATCGTTTTTCACTTTTGAGGAATTTTGTTCAGACACACAAATTTTATGGACTTAGAAAACATCAAAACATTCTGTTGTAATCTTGTGATGGTAGTAATTTAATATATATTTTATATCAAATAAAAGAAAAAGTAAAAATTCAACATAAAATTTCCATTTAAGAAATTTTATCATCGTTTCAGATTAGAGTAAAAGTTAATAATATAAGAGACAAAGAGAATTTGTATCATCTTAAGTAAAGTGATGATAAATATTAAATAAGCAAAGATAGAAAAAATGAAATTTGAACTTTTATAAGACAATATCCTTTATAATGATAAGGAGATAATAAAATATTCATATGTGAAAAAATAAATAAAAAACCAGTGCTAGATAAATACGAAGATAAAATTTTATAGTGTTGAAAGAGCGTGCGAAAATTTTCCTGTACTAACTATTGTATGTATGTATATGGAATATCGCTAGAAATAATCACTGGTGTTAAGATACTTTCGCAAAATTGCCTGTTTGTTTGTGTGCTCGTAAACAAGATTTATCAAATACAAAAAAAAAAAAGTTTAAGGTTTTAATTTAATCTTTAATGATATTCATCTCACAAACGAAAAATCTGTAAAAACCGCCCTCCCCTAATAATAATCGTAAAACAATACAAATATTCATATAGAAGATTTTTTGAAATTGTTTCAAATGAAATGTTTATAAATTTCGAAAAGTTATATTTTAGGCTAAAGCTGATATTTATTGAAAATGGTTGAAAATACCACATGGGTTCTATTTAAGTACCTTTTAAAATTGGAGAATCGAAAAGATGAGCGTCTAGACGACGAAATATAAATTCAAAATACGTAGTAGTATGCAGTCTAAAGTGTGGCTCAGTCTCACTTGACTCTCCCAGAATTTTTTATTCACAAAAAGGAAGTTGATTTCTTTCGGATTGCTTTACATCACAGTTCGGAGAAATTGAAACCAACTAACAATAGGTAATCTATATTTTTATCATAATTCAGGTGATTTATTCGATCATACAGATATGTTCCTTTCAAAAAAAAAAAGTGATGATGTCATTCATTCCCTACCACTTGGTGAGAGTAAGGAAAGAAGAAAAATATGAGATTTAAGTAACAGATTCTTTTATTCATAGTAGCAAGATGTCATAGTAATCATGATTACGCTTATTAATTTATATCTTATAAATTACTCATTCAAAGAAGATAATTTACAAGTAAACAATACATAAAAAAATTTCATTTATTTTTTCTAAGAATTATTTTTAGAAAAACTTACTCGAAAAACTATTAAAATTCATAATATTAATCTTATTAATTAAAATTCAAATAACTATTCATAGTTAATGTGAAATTAAAAAAAAAAAAATATTTATATGGAATTGTATTATAATAAATAAAGACATCCCTTGATAAATGCGGTTTTCATTAATGGGATGCAATTCATGCATTTCCTAATCGCTAAGCAAATAGTAGAATTCTATTTCAGGAATTTCTTTAAATTAAATTGATTAATTAAATTTTAAATTTTAACAAATAGCGTAACTTCAAATACCTATACCTCAAATATATACATAGAAACAGTTTATGTATTTCACATAAATTTAATAATTGTGCATCATTGGTCTGCTCTGGGGCAGATCTACAGAAATGAATCGAAAACGCCCTAAGTAAAGTGAAACGGTCGCTCATGATCTGTACCAATTGATAACTTGCTATAAAATCCATTAATAGAATTTATATAAAATAAATGAATCAAGTAGATTCTGTAAACTAATAATAATATATATCGTTATTAAGACATTATCCATCTAGACATATTTCATTTCATTTGGATTGTATAGGCCCACCTCCCAGGATCCCCGTTTATTTACTCGAGGTGCTTTCGTACACGACACACATCTCAAACCCAGCTGATCTCTGGCCATAGTAGTCGGACCCCGTGAAGTTACTTTATTTCCTAACTCTAACTCCTCCTTTATTCATTTCTAGCTAACTAACTACTCATATATCTAATTCCACCCGGTCACTTTCAACCAACCTATTCTATGCTAGTGAGGATGTTCTAGTTGAGGAGGGACTCTCTCAGCACAGGCATGTAGCCTACTCCTTGCGAAGAGAGCTTTATTGAGAGGGAATCCTTCTTTATGTCCCTTCCATAGGAGGGGATGTTACAGCAACTCCCTCTC